>JAACNH010000669.1:0-102388 GCA_019447015.1 Hymenochirus boettgeri
AGCCACCAGAACAGAGTTCCCAGGGTGCAGACCCCCATTCTAGCCACCAGAACAGAGTTCCCAGGGTGCAGATCCCCATTCTAGCCACCAGTTTCTGCTGCTCATGTTTGCCTCTTCGCACTGCTGATAGATGAATTCATTATTCTGATTTATTGCTATGATTTTACATTCTCTAGTAGGATCATTTAAACTACTGTATCTGATCATTTATCACAATATCTCAATGCCATTACGTTTAAATATTGACATTGCTTGAAATATTGTTAGGCTATTAATAAAAGGCTGAGAGGGTTTATATATATATATATATAAAGATGAGAACAACATTTTAATGACTGCAATTAAACACTTTTAGAATAGACCAGAGATCTCAGGTGTGTGTCTATATTCAGGACAATGTACAGACCCTGTCTCTGGTCTCTATATAATGATGGTTGGATTATCCAGTCCCTTACACTGATCTACAGATGAAGATGAATCCTCTATCCCCTGTGTCACTCTGTACCACTGACTGCTATGACATGGGCTGTCCTTGTCTTGTACATGGGGAAATTCTGCAATGTGGCTGGGTAAAGCTGGGAATAAGACCCATAGCAAGGCCCATCAAACTATGGATTTACTTGGTATTTCTATCACTAGGACCCTTTAGATGTGGATTCAGATGTCAAAATCTGCCGTAACCCTCCAATCATTAACAATAATGGAATCATATATCTACAGGAAGGAGACATTATCATTGAGGCGATATGATCTACACATTCCTATACAAGAAGATGTAATAGAAACAATGATGTGTATATGAAATGCAATGTTTAATGTAAGTCATTCTTATTATGTTACAAAGTTTATTATCTATCTCTTATCTTCCTGTTACTGACATCAAAAAGAAACCAGGATCACATTCATAGATGGTGTTTAGTATCTATAGGAAGGCATCACACACAAACCTATAGATAAAATAACAGAAATAATAACAATCTGATCCAGGAATAAAGTCTAGAATATAACACAGAGAGTATAATACTGGACTATGAGTGAAGGAGGAGGAAAGGTCTCCACACAATTGTCCTCCAGCTAATAAACTCTCCCCAATCTGTCACACAAGACCAGATTCTGCTGTAGCTGCAGTATAATAGCCCTACAGTGTAAATCACTACATTGTCATCCTCCCTGTACTCAGGACATAGGCATGCTTACTGCTGGAACAGAGGGCAATCCTCCCCAGTGTGATAGCTGGATTTCAAAATCTTGTATTACAAATGCCTGGACAGACATCTGTCTGTCTGTCTGTCTATCTATCTATCTCTCTATCTGTATCTATCTCGTGTCTGTCGTCTGTCTGTCTATTTCTTCTTTATCTATCGCATCTGTAATCGTTGTTGTCTGTCTGCTTATCTATCTATATTCTATCTATCATTCTATCTATCTGTCATCTATTATCTACGGTGTCTGTCTGTCTGTCTGCTTCTACTTCTATCTATCTATCTATCTATCTATCTATTATCTATCTACTATATCTACCTATCCATCATCTATTTATCCATCCATACTACATGAGCATGTTAGAAGGGAGAAGTGTCTCACACCGCAGCAGCCCCTCCCATTTATCAGCAGCACTGTACTTGAAAGGGAGGGGAGAGATTTCGAAATACAAGTAAATGCATGCTGCCTTTCCAACTGACATCAGCGGGCACGCCACAAGCAAAGGTTTTAGTTTTGATTCATGCCCTGCCTGGCACCTGACATGAGGGAGACACCTAGGGCCAGGGGGGGGTAATGCAGTGACCACACACGGATTCACGACGCAGCTTTAGGGTTTTATTATAATAGATGTTATATATAATATATCAATTGGTGCCTTTATCATTACAAATCCTGTCACTGCCTGGCCCTGTGATAGTGAGTGGATTGCACTGTACATGGGTAGGTAAAGCCCAATAGTCCCATTAGGTATTACCTACCCTATGGCAGTGCAATCCACTCACTATTAGGCTATTATCTATCCCCACATGCAGTGCAATCCACTCACTATTAGGCTATTATTCTATCCCCACATGCAGTGCAATCCACTCCTATAACATGGCAGGCAGTGTGGCAGTATTGGGTAATGTACATGTTCTGCCCTAGTGAGTGCACATTACCAAATCTGCACACTGCCTGCCCTGTTTAGTGAGTGATTACACTGCACATGGGTAGGTATAGCCCAGTGGCCCTATTAGGCTATTACCTACCCCATGTGCAGTGCATACGTTGGTAGCCAGAATGCCATCAGAGCATGCTGGAGTTGTAGTAATCATGTGAAGTTAGAAGGTTTCATCACTGCTATATAGTACTGGCCTAAGCAGCCCCTTAGAGGAAGTTTACCAGTCCTGTCAGTCCTCGTACACAGCAAGGGTAATAATGTCCCCCCCCCCATGGACTCTTACAAGTAGAATGGGATCAGTATAACTTAAGTTACTCCCTCCTGCTTTCGAAAGAGATCACAGCCACAGACAGTAAAGCCACTTACTGACTGAGTCATGGGCCATGCAGCAGACACACACCCTGCTTCTCTCATCTAGGAATGGAAGTATTGCAGGAAAAAACATTTTTTTCTTCCTCTCACTGTCTGGGCCCCTGGAAGTCAGGGCCCCATAAGAGGACCTTACCCCTCTGATGGCGGCCCTGTTATTTAGCATCCAGCATGAATGTACTGACAGCCTTCCTGGAGCATTAGGAAAATAGTGAACTGATTTTACTGACATTTTTTCCTAGCAAAAGGTAAAGAGATTGCTCACTGCTAAAAGTCCTAGTTTTAGAACGAACAGACCATTAGGTTACAGGTTCAAATCCCCAGACTGAAAATCTGTGTTCCGTGTCAGAGGGAGAGATGATTGGCTGTCAGCATCCAGGAAACAAGGCTGCAGCTTCCTATGAAGTGTACTGCGTACACCTTAGCTGGCTGTGTGTGTCCAGATAAGGTGGATTATGGGAGCTGACCCCTAGTACCACAGGTTAATTTCATAAATCACCCAGCATCCACAGCAAAGTGAGAGGTGAGACACAGCTTTTGGTATCTTGTGAATGTGCTCGTCTATGGGGCAATGTTGTCTGGAGACTTTAGTTCCCCTTTAATATAGCATTTTGCTTCTTTTCTGCAAAATGTAACATATATACCTTGTGTTAAACTTACAGACCAGTTCCCACTTACCAAGAGTCACAAATGCTGTAATAAATCATTTTGAATTTCCATTTTAAATTGGGATTTCTAAAATTCTGCCGTATCCAGGTTCAGTTTAAAATCAACGTTTTCTTATGTTTATTTTGCTCCATTAATCTGATTACATGTACAAGTGCGATTAGCACATATTCTAATCTCAATTATTCAATATATCAGTCCTTCTTTAGTACATGCAAATTACATTATGGATATCCGATTCGCTATTGAACAAGCCAATAACAATTAGCCCTTTTCCAATCAGCACTCTGGGATATCACATTTTGATTCTTGGGATGCAATAGCTAAAGGCGGTGATCAGTGTGGTCGCAGATATTATCAGGTACCAGGGAACCCGGTTCCCAATTACTCCTGTGTGGGAAATAGAAACATTGCTGGATTTTGGGGATCGTCACCTCAGAGACACATTACCCATAGCCCAGATACTGAGTCTGTACGGATATTCACAGGTAAGGAAATAATGTTCAATTAAATGAATTTTATTATGACTACCAGACAGGAATTGAATAGAATGTATATGTAATAATAGTCCTCGATACTGTAGGTATAAGGATACAATCCAGGGTCAGACTGGCCCACCAGGATAAGAAGAACCCCCAGCAGTTGAAAATCTTTGCTGTGGTTGAAAAGCCGAGACAGACAATATTTCGATACAACTGATGTCTGCCCCATTGGCTAGTGGTCCTTATGGTATCGAAATCCAGTTGTATCAGACTTTTGACCACAGTGAAGATGATGGCAAAAGCAAAACCATCGGAAAATGATCATTATTAGGTTTGTCAATGGCCCTATCTAGGAGATGGTGCTTTTGATACGAATGTTAAGTTGTGAATGCTTCTTCCCTCCTGTCCCAGCAGTAATAAATGAGAGAGCATGCTCAGATAGATACATGATTGCAATACGGCTGGAAATGGCCCAGTTACAGTGTAAGCAGTGAGCACCCCCCCCCCCCCATACGTTTGATGCAGCCAGAAGCATTAGCTTCAAAAACAAGAGAGCCAGAAAGAGACCTGTGGCACTCCAATAGTAGTGAAGTGTAAAAAAACTTACATGGGCAAGGAATACATAAAAACATATGTGCAATCCAAATAACCATGGTCCATTTTCCCCGACGTATCAAGATGTATATAGGACTCTGTGCAAAGTATAAGTCAAATTATTTAGCCAGTGAAAAAATTATAAATATATAATATATTGCACTAACATCCAAAAAGTCAAATAGTTAGACCCACATGAGACAATAAGGAATTCGGGCTAAGGTAAGTTATTGATATCCCCGCGTGTCCCTTAGTGTGATAGATAAAAGAATAAAAATATAAAGGGAGATTCAATAAAGTTCTTATCTATTTAAAACGGTTCTAATTTTGCCCCAACCAATCAGATCTTATTTAACATTTGAACGCTACATCTGATTGGTTGGGGCAAAATTAGCACCAATTTAACGATAAGAACTTTTATTGAATAACCTGATAGTGTTAAAGATGTCAATATCATTTAAATTGTGATAATCATTAGTAAAAACCATATTAAAAGATTAAACCTCAGGGACCATCCAGACTTGGTGACTGTGTAAATGCTTCTATTATCGGGTTGTTTAGTCTTTTAATGGACGTTTCCATTATTGATTATCACAATTTAACCGATATGACACTTTTTAATACTATTTTTTATTTTTTATCTTATCAATCACACTAACAGACTAAATGCACAGACACACAAAACCAAGATCCCTATAAATTTAGGCTTTCCTTATACCCCAAAAACAGCAGATACAATGAGATTTCACCAGGCACCGTAATGTTCTTACCAGGTGTTATAGTATATGAGGCCAGGTAGCAGCATGACAAAGCAATATAGCTGTACAGGCAGTGTATCACAGTAGTAAATAATCAGTAAGATCTTCTTTGACTGAAGGATTTTTGTTCTTGAGAGCACGACACATCTTTAAAGGTCTAAAAAGGACAGTAACTGTTCTTCGTGAGGATTTAAGGAAGGTAGAAAAGATTTCCTGATTAGGTGAAAGCAGTAGAAACCTTAGATTTTAATGCTGAGTCCAAATGTACTGCGGGTTCACACCATAAGATATTTTCAGACAAGTTCGTCCCAAACCTTGGGTTCGGGTCGAGCCACCCCTAGAGGAGAGATTATAGGAGGGCAGGGCCAGGAGGGAAAGGGGAAGGGACAGAAAAAATAAGAGTATACATTTTCAATATATAAGAAATAAAATAATACATACATGCATTCAATTACAATTAAGTTGGTCGAGGGTACGGCAGTTTAGTTTGCTTTATTTTCTCATGACATTAAACCTTGTTGTTTCTATTGTCTCCTAGCAAAGATTTCGTAGCTTTCGTAGCTTTCCAGGATACCACATGGCATATTCCCAACAATACACAACGAGTCGCTGCTTGACTGCCAGAACGTAACGTTTTCTTCTGCAAGTCGGCTGATAATCTGAATTTACAGAATCTCTGTTCCCTCTACTCACATTATCTGTTTATTTCTCTTGAGTTGAATAGGTGGGTGAGGATGGGTGAGGGTCTGGATTTGTGTGGTTTCCCACTGGGACTCTGTGCCAGGCCATGCTCAAATGGTTCTCTGCAAATGAGGTTGTAATCCAGTTTTTCAATAAACTTCCCACCACAACACCCTCCGCACTGGGAACCCCGGTAGGGATGTTCTGGCTTCTTGACCTGTTTTCAAGGTCTCTGTCTTATCTTATATTGTTGTAGTTGTCACTGGAGCGACATGCTGTTCTACCTCTCCACCCTATGTCAGATCTTATGCAGGGTCCTGTTAAGCAGGCCCAGTCCTCCTCTAGAAGTACCATCGTGCGGTTTTAGTTTCTTAGGACAATTGTTAGATTGTAGATCACCTGTAGAGGCTAGTGTGGATTTTCGGTTAAGTTCCCCACCTTTGTCCTTCTCTGGGGTTGGAATTTGATGTGGTACGTTATTCATATTTTTGCTTGGTGGTTCCGGTTTATCTGGCAAGTTCACTTCCATCAGCCGGCGTTGTCGAGGTTCCTTCTGTCCCTCTCCTTTCCTGCTCATTGCTAGTTAATAGGTTTTTTGTTGTTGGATTGGGAAATTCCTCTCTGATACTTGGTAGTTGCAGTGCACGGGGTGTTCTAGTCTATGGGTCCATCCATGTTCTAACCATTATTAAATCCCTCGTGAGTGTTTAGCTGAAGGAGGGTAATCTGAGATTTTGGAAGTAAGTAGTTCTTCTTTTATACTGGCAACCGAATTCTGTGCATTGAACTAGAAACCACTAGAACTGAAGGATTATATTTAACCAACCAAGCCAAAATAAGTACTTCCTTCTCGGTCCTGAGCACAAACACTAGCATTCTAGATCAAATGCTGAACTGAAACTAGCGCTCCATAACATCCACTATTTGCTATGTATCCTAACCCCACTCGAAATCTGATTGGTCCATGGTCCATCACATTGAAGGTTTAAACTAGACCAATCAGATTTTGAAGATGTGTTTGCGAAACACTGGAAAAGCAAGTGGATCTGAATTGCATCTCAATGTTACTTTAATGGCTGTACTGATAAACACTGTCTTGTATTTAGATGTAAGATCTGCAAGGGGGTGCTCAACCCATTTACCTCAGGACTTCATGACCACCTTTGAGGACACAAAATCGTCCAGCCGTTAGTGTGAAGGAGTTCAAAATTCTATTCCCCCCCCCATTCACCCCACCCTAAAAAAAAATTTTGTTAACCTTTACTGGTAGAGGAGTATATTGCATACAAATTTTGGTTGAAATCGGACAACAGTCTGTGCAGGTCAGATACTCACCGTTACAGGTGCATGCAATGTCAGATACTTACCGTTACAGGTGAATTTCGAAACAAACCTTCTTAACTTTTGTAAGTAAGGTGCAATGAATGAGCCTGCCAAAGTTAAGCCGTGTGCCTCCACGGCAAGTTGGAGAATTAGTGATGAGTGAGTGAGGAGTGAGTGAGGGCTTTGCCTTTTCGAAACGAAACCTGCTTAACTTTTTTAAGTAGGGTGCAATGAATGAGCCTGCCAAATTTAGTAAGCCGTCTGCCTCCACGCAAGTTGGAGAATTAGTGATTAGTGAGTGAGTGAGGAGTGAGGGCTTTGCCTTTTCGAAATGAAACCTGCTTAACTTTTGTAAGAAGGTGCAATGAATGGAGCCTGCCAAATTTAAGCCTCTGCCTCCACGGCAAGTTGGAGAAGAGTGGTGAGTGAGTGAGTGAGGGCTTTGCCTTGTATTAGTATCGAAACGAAACCTGCTTAACTTTTGTAAGTAAAGTGCAATAATGAGCCTGCCAAATTAAGCCGTCGCCTCCACGGCAAGTTGAAGAATTAGTGATGAGTGAGTGATGAGTGAGTGAGGGCTTTGCCTTTCGAAATGAAAACCTGCTTACTTTTGTAAGTAAGGTGCAATGAATGAGCCCTGCCAATTAAGCCGTCTGCCTCCATGGCAAGTGGGAGAATTAGTGGGTGGAGTGAGTGAGTGAGGGCTTTGCCTTTTCGAAACAAAACACTGCTTAACTTTTGTAAGTAATTTGCAATGAATGAGCCTGCCAAATTTAAGCTGTCTGCCTCCAAGGCACGTTGGAATTAGTGTGAGTGAGGAAAGTTGGAGAATTAGTGATGAGGAGTGAGAGGTAAGGGCTTTGCCTTTTCGAAACGAAACCTGCTTAACTTTTGTAAGTAGGTGCAATGAATGAGCTGCCAAATTTAAGCCGTCAGCCTGACACGCAAGTTGGAGAATTAGTGATGAGTAGGCAGTTGGAGAATTATGATGAGTGAGTGAGTGAGTGAGGGCTTTGCCTTTTCGAAACAAACCTGCTTAAGTTTTGTAAGTAAGGTGCACATGAATGAGGCTGCCAAATTTAACCGTTCTGCCTCCACGGCAAGTTGGAGAATTAGTGAGTGTGGTTTAGTGATGAGGAGTGATGAGTGAGGGCTTTGCCTTATCGAACGCAAACCTGCTTAACTTTTGGTAAGTAAGGTGCATGAATGAGCTGCCAAATTAATCCGCCTCTGCCTCCACGGCAAGTTGGAGAATTAGTGATGAGTTAGTGATGAGTGAGTGACTTAATGAGTGAGGGCTTTTGCCTTTTCGAAATGAAACCTGCTTAACTTTGTAGTAAGGTGCAATGAATGAGCCTGCCCAATTTAAGCCGTCTTGCCTCCACGGCAAGTTGGAGAATTAGTGATAGTAGTGAGTGATTAGTGAGTGAGTAGTGAGTGAGTGAGGGCTTTGCTTTCAAAACGAACCTGCTTAACTGAAGTAAGGTGCAATGAATGAGCCTGCCAAATTTAAGCCGTCTGCCTCCACGGAAAGTTGGAGAAGTTAGTGAGCAGTTGTTAGTGATGAGCGTGGAGCAGGTGAGTCAGTGAGATTAGATTAGTAGAGGGCTTTGCCTTTCGAAAGAAAACCATGCTAACTTTGTAAGTAGTGCAATGAATGAGCCTGCCAAATTAAGCCGTCTGCCTCACGGCAAGTTGAGAAATGTGAGAATTGAGTGCAAGTTAATAGTGATGATTGATGAGTTGAGGATGAGGTGCTTTGTCTTTTCAAAACGAAACCTGACTTAACTTGTTTGTAAGTACAGTGGTGCAAGAGTGAGTCCCTGCAAATTAGCCGTCTGCCTCCACCACGTTGGAGAATTAGTGATGTGTGAGTAGGCAAGTTGGGAGATTAGTGAATGGAGTGAGTGAAGGTATATCGAGGGGCAAGTTGAGAATTAGTGATGATGAGGAGAGGCTTTGCCTTTTCGAAACCAAAACTCGTAATTTTGTAAGTAAGGTGCAAATGAATGAGCTGCCAAATTTAAGCTAGTCTCCCGCACGGCAAGTTGGAGAAGTAATAGTGATGAGTGAGGCAGTTGGAAATTAGTGCTGAGTGAGTGAGTGAGTGAGTTCCTTTTGCTTTTCGAAACGACAACCTGCTTAACGTTGGTAAGTAGGTGCATGACTGAGCCTGCCAAAGTAAGCCGTCTGCCTCCACGGCAAGTTGGAGAATTAGGAGAGTGAGGCAGTTGGAGAAGTAGTGATGAGTGAAGTGAGTGGTGAGGGCGGCAGTTGGAGAATTAGGGATTGAGGAGTGACGATGGGGCTTTGCCTTTTCGAAAATGAAAACATGTTAACTTTTGTAAGTAAGGTGCAAGGAATTAGCCTGGCAAATTTAAGAAGCATCCTCCACGGCAGTTGGAGGAATTAGTGAGAGTGAATGAGTGAGGGCTTTGCCTTTTCAAAACGAAACCTGATTAATAGCTGTGTATTCAATTGATCAACTGGACTTGGAAATGTAGTTCTTGAAGGACGTTTCGCTCGTCATCGACTGGCTTTCTCATTCAGAAGGACTTGTACAAGAATCTGTGGCAATTATGATTACCCTGGAAAATCCAAATTAGCATATCACAGCCAGGTGTTAGGGCGGATTGGATAGTGGTAAGAGGTGTTATTAGGAACGCCAGAGTGAAGGTGTTTATTTACCCAAAACAGGCATTGTACATGGCAGACAGTTGGGTCGAACCCCCCCACCTCTATTTAGGCGTGGTTTTCTTTATTCACATAAATGGCCTCCTCTAAACCTCTCTTAACCAGTCACGTTCCTTCGCCAGTATGTTTATGTTAACATTACAATCTCCAAAGGTATGTCCTTTATCCTTAGACAGGTAAAGGTGAGTCCTGACCCGAGGAATTGGCGACTCTTCTGTGCTGGGCCATACGTTGATGCAGTGCTGTTTGGTTCCCCCAACATACAAATCAGGCATTCTTCACATGCACTGCACTGCATAGTATGATGTTGCGCTTTTCTGTGTTTAGTATTGGGTTCTTTCGGAGGTACCAATTGCTTGCCTCAGTGTGTTGTCGGTTAAAGCCGACAGGGAACGAGGTTTTTTTGAAAAATTCTCTTAATTTCTCGGAGACCTTGCTACATAGGGGATGACCATGTTCTTCCTACTGTTTGCCTTTTCCCCTTCACTGGTGGTATTAGTGTTCTTTTATCTTCCTTCTTCTTCTTTTGCAAAGCCCAGTCTGGATACCCAACAAGTTTTACGGGATCCTCTGGAGGTTTAATTTCTTTAGTCTTAGCCCTCTTGTGCTAGTGGGGATTCGTTCTCGGCTCTGTGTTGCAGGGTTTCTGATGACACCCAGGCTTGTGATCTAAAGGGTGGTGGGAGTCAAACATTCAAATATGATCTGCGGTGTGTTGGTTTTCTGTAAACATTCTTCCAGTTTACCATTTTTCCTTTCCATCTCTCTTCACTTTATCCCCACCAAGGAGGCTGTTGACATGGTGAGAAACGGATGGGCCAAGACCAGCACTCTTACCAGCAGAACTGATCTCAACCCAGAACAAGGGTGTTCCGTGTGGGACTGTGTGCCGGAATACCACCATTTCATAATACAGGGTATTCTCTAAAGCAAAAACATGGATGTTCTATGGGATCTTCCAGTTTCACCTATTGTGGCAAACATTTACATGGAGGAGGTAGAAACACAGGCGCTTAATACCTTTAAGGCATAGCACCCAGGCCACTGTCAGATATGTGGATGGACACCTGGGTTAAAAATCACCAGAAGGAAGTACAAAGCTTTTCACAGAAACACATTTTAAGCGGTTAGACCCAAAACATCAAATTCACAAGGGAAGACCGGTACAAAACAAAAAACTGGCTTTCTTGGACGCTTGTCAGAAGTTAAGGAAAATGGTAAACTGGAAGTAGAGGTTTACAGGAAAAACCAAACACACAGATCAGTATGATGTTTGACTCCCACCACCCTTTAGATCACAAAGCTGGGGGTCATCAGAACCCCTGCAACACAGGTCGAGAGAAAACCCCACTAGCACAGAGTCGAAGGCTAAAAGAAATGAAAACATCTCAGAGGAAGCCCTTAAAAAGTGTGGATATCCAGACTGGGGCCTTTGTCAAAAGAAGTAGAAGGAAAGAAAGAAACCACGAAATACCAACAGTGAAGGGAAAAGCAAGAAGGGGAAGAACATGGTCACCCATTTGTAGCATGTGGTGGTATCCGAGAAATTAAGAAGAATTTTCAAAAAACCATCGTATCCCTGTTGACTTTTTAAATCCGAAAAAAACCCACTGAGGCAGCAGCAATTGGTACATTCGAAAGACCCAATACCTAAACACAAGAACGCGGACTCCTATATGCAGTGCTGCAGTGCAGGAAGACTGCTATGAGTTGTATGTGGGGGCGACCAAACGCAACTGCATAACGTATGGCCCAGCACAGAAGAGCAATTCTAGGGTCAGGACTCCAGCCGGTGTACCTGCATTTAAGGATAAAGGACATACCTGGAGATTGTAATGGTACATACTGGCGAAGGAAGTGACTGGTTTCAAGAGAGAGGTGTTAAGAGGCCATTTATGTGAATAAAGACGAAAACCACAGCCTACCTCGCGGTGGGGGGGTTCGACACAACCTGTCTGACAGGGTTACAATGCGTTTTAAACACCTTTACTATGGGCAGTTCCATAACACCTCTTAGGCCCCCCCCCCAACCCCCCCAACTATACAATCACACCATTAACACCCTGGCTTGATATGCTAATTGGATTTTCCAGGGGTAAGAATGGCCACAGATTCTTGACAAGGCATTCTGAATTGTGTGACGAAAAGCCAGTCGGATGAATAGCGAAACGTCTTCAAGAACTACATTCAAGTCCAGTTGTGATATCATTGAATACAACAGATATACCATGACCTGGATAAATGGAGAACCTTCACAAGAAACCTGCTTAAATTTTGTAAGAAAGGGGCATGAATGAATAGCCTGCACATTTAACGAAGGCTGCCTCCACGCAAGTTGGAGAATTGTGATGAGTTAGTGATGACGGAGTGATGTGAGTGAGTGAGTGAGGGATTGCCTTACGAAACGAGAAACCTGCTAACTTTTGTAAGTAGGTGCAATGAATGAGCCTGCCAAATTTAAGCCGTCTGCCTCCACTGGCAAGTGGAGAATAGTGATGAGTGGGGCAAAAGTTGGAGAATTAGTGATGAGTGGAGTGAGTGAGGGCAGCAAGTTGGAGAATTAGTGATGGGGGTGAGTGAGTGAGGGCTTGCCTTGTTCGAAATGAAAACATGCTTAACTTTTGTAAGTAAGGTGCAATGAATCGCCTTGCCAAATTTAAGCAGTCTGCCTCCACGGCAAGTTGGAGAAGAATTAGTGATGAGTGATATGAGTGGGGCTTTGCCTTTTAAAACGAAACCTGCTTAAATTTGTAAGTAAGGATGCAATGAATTAGCCATGCCAAATTAAGCCGTCTGCATCCCGGCAAGTGGAGAATTAGTGATGAGTGAGGCAAGTTGAAGAATTAGTAGTGAGTGAGTGAGTGAGTGGAGGGCTTGCCTTTGAAAACAAAAACCATGCTTAACTTTTGTAGTAAGGTGCAAATGAATTGAGCCTGCCAATTTAAGCCACTGCCTCCACGGAACAAGTTGGGAGAATTGTGATGAGTTAGTGCAACGAGTGCCACACCACCCCCCGTGAGTGAGTGCGTGAGTGAGTAGTGAGGGCTTTGCCTTTTCGGAAAAACAAAAACATCTTAAATTTTGTAAGTAGGTGAATGAATGAGCCTGCCAAATTTAGCGTCTGCCTCCACGGAAAGTTGGAAGACTTCGTGATAAGTGAGTGCAGCCACCAGCTGACGAGAGTGAGCCCCCATCCCGAGTGAGTGAGTGACCCCCCCCCGATGAGGCCTCTCGCCCCCTTTTACCAGCAGGATACCCACGATGATAATCTACCATACATTCTACCTATCTGGTAACCAGCCACAGTATATGGTATCTATATATCTATATTGTACATACCATACATCCACCTATCCGGTAACCCAGCACCCCAGCTATACTCCCCCCGGTATCTATATATCTATATAGTGAAAATATACCCATTACATCCTACCTATATGGTAACCAGCCACAGTATATGATATCTATATTGATAAATCTAACCCATACATCCTACCTAAAATCCATGGTATAACCAGCACAGTAATGAGTATCTATATATTATATATGATAAATGCTACCTACATCCTACTATCCGGAACCCGCACAGTATACATATTATATATGATAAATCTACCTTACATCTACTTACTAGTAACCAGCACAGTATATGGTATCTCTAGATCTATATATGATAAATCTACCCCTTACATCCTACCTATCCGGTAACCAGCAACAGTATATGTATCTATATATCTATATATGATAATCTACCCTACATCATACATCCGGTTAAACCAGCACGAATGGTATCTATATATCTATATATGATAAATATACCCCTTTAATCTACCTATCCGGTAACACAGCACAGTATATGATATCGATATATCTAGAATGATAAAATCTACCCGTACATCCTACCTATCCGGTAACCAGCACAGTATCTATGAAGCTGTATATTATATATGATAAATCTCCCTACATCCTACTATCGGTAACCCGTAACTGTATATGGTTATCTATATATCTATATATGATAATTATCTAACCGTACACATACCTATCCGGTAACCAGCACACGTATATGGTATCTATATATCATATATGATAAATCTACCTTACATCCCTACCTTATCTGGTAACCAGCAAGTATATTGATATCATATATATGATAAATTACCCATACATTCCTACTAGCGGTAACCAGCACAGTATAGGTATCTAATATCTATATAGGATAAATCGACCTTACATCCTACATATCGGGAACCAGCACAGTATATCAGAATCTATATATGAAAATATACCCTTACCTTTTGTTTTCCACGATACTAGTAACAAGCACAGTATATGGTATCTATATATCTATATATGATAAATCACCTTAATCTACCTATCCGGGTAACCAGACACAGTATATGGTATCTAACAGATCTATATATGATAAATCTACCCTTACATCTACCTATCCGTAACAGCACGGTTATATGGTATCTATATATCTATATATGAGAAAATCTACCCTTAATCCTAACTTATCCGGTAACCAGCACAGTAGATGGTATCTATAATCTATATTGATAAATCTACCCGTACATCCTACCTATTCTGTAACCAGCACAGTATATGGTATCTGATGGTATATATATATCTATATGATAAATCTACCCTTAAATCAGTACCTTATATGGAACAGCACAGTATATGGCATCTATATATCATAGAGTTAATTAAATTTCTACCCTTACATCCAACCTATCGGAACCAGCACAGTATATGGCATCTATATATCTATATTATGTTAAATTCTACCTTAAATCCCACCTTATCCGTTTAACCAGCACGTATATGGTATCTATATATCCCTTATATGATAAATCTACCCTACATCCTACCTATCTGGTAACAGCACAGGATATGGTATCTATATATCTATATATGATAAAATCTCCCTTACATCCACCTATCCGGTAACCAGCACGGTAGATGGGATTAATATCTAATTATGGTAAATCTACCTTACATCCTAAAATATCCGGTAACCAGCACGGTATATGGTATCTAGATATATATATATGATAAATCTACCCCCTTACATCCTACCTATCTGGTAACATCACAGTATATGGTATCTATATATCTATATATGATAAATCTACCCTTACATCCTACCTATCCTAACACGCACAGTATATCGGTATCTATATATCGATATATGATAAATTACCCTTACATCCTACCTATACGGGATAACCAGCACAGTATATGGTATCTATATATCTATATATGATTAAATCTACACTTACATCCAAACCTATACGGAACCAGAGCACAGTACTATGGTATCTATATATCCATCTATGAGAAATTCTAACCTACATTCCTACCTATCGGGTAACCCGCACAGTATCTTGGTTTATCTATATATCCACATATATGATTAAATCGACCCTTACACCCTAACTATCTGAGTAACCAAGCCCACAGTAATGGTATCATATATATCTATATATGATACAATTACCCTTATCTAAACTATCCCGGTAACCAGCACAGTAGATGATATCTTATATACAATATAGAGAAATCTACCCTTTAACCCTACCTATCCGGTAACCAGCACAGTATATGATATCTATATATCAATGATGATAAATCTACCCTTAAACCCTACAATCCGGTAACCAGCCACAGTATATTGATATCTATATTTCTAATATGATTAATCTACCCTTACATCCTACCTATCCGGTAACCAGCACAATATGATATCTATATTTCTATTTATGTAAAATCTTACCCCTTTACATCCTTACCTATCCGGTAACCAGCACAGTATATTATATCTATATCTCAATATATGATAAATCTACCCTTAACACACCTATCCGGTAACAGAACAGTATAATGATATTATATTCTATATATGATAAATAACCCTTACATCTACCTATCGGGTAACCAGCACGGCATGAGTATCTATAATCATATATGAGAAATCTACCGTACATCCTACCTATCCGGTAACCCAGTAAGGTATATTATGGTATCTATTATATCTAATATGATTAAATATACCCTTACATCCTACCTATATGGTAACCAGCACGGTGGTTATATGGTATCTATATATCTATATATGATAAATCTAACCCTTACATCTACCTACCGGTAACCAGGCACTTGGGTACATGGTACTATATATATAAATATGATAAATCTACCTTAATCCTACCTATACGGTAACCAGCACGGTATATGGTATCTATCTATCTATAATGATAATTCTACACTTTAACATCCACCTATCTGGTAACAGCCGGTAAAAGGTATCGATATATCTATATATGATAAATCTACCCTACATCCTACTATCCGGTAAACCAGCACGGTATAGGTATCTATATATCTATAATTATAAAATTACCCTTACATCCTACCTATCCGGTAACAGAACGGTATATGTATCATTAATCTATATATGATAAATATTAACTTACTCCTACCTATCCGGTAACCAGCACAGATTGATATCTAAATCAATATATGATAAATCTACCTTAAACCCTACCTATTGACGGACCAGCACAGTATCTGATATCTATATTTCTATATATGATTAAAATCTACCCTACATCCTACATACCGGTAACCAGCACAGTATATGACCATTATATATATCAATATATGATAAATATACCCTTTAACCAGACTATCCGGTAAACCAGCACAGTATATAACGAGATATATATATCCTAAATATGAAAATATACCTTAAACCCACCTATACGGTAACCAACGCGTATATGATCTATATATCTATAATGATAAATCGACATCTACATTACTACCTATTCGGTACCAGGCAGTAATATATATATATAGCAGGTTTCGTTCTTAAAAGGCAAAGCCCTCACTCACTCACTCACTCCTCAATAACTCATCATTAATTCTCACTTGCCGTGGGGCAGACGGCTAAATTGGCAGGTCATTCATTGCACCTTACTTACAAAGTTAAAGCAGGTTTCGTTTCGAAAAGGCAAAGCCCTCCATCACTCACTCACTTCACTCATCACTAACTCATCACTAATTCTCCAACTTGCCGTAGGAGGCAAGACGGCTTAATTTGTCAAGCTCATTCATATGCCACTTAATTACAAAAAGTTAAGCAGGTTTCGTTTCAAAAGGCAAGCCCTCACTCTCTCACTCACTCATACTAGCTATCACTAATAGCCAACTTGCATGGAGGCAGAAGACGGCTTACTTAAATTTGGCAGGCTCATTCATTGCACCTATTTACAAAAGTTAGAGGTTTCTTTTCGAAAAGGCAAAGCCCTCCTTAATCACTCACACACTTCACTCACTCAATCATCACTAACTCATCACTCATTCTCCAACTTGCCGTGGAGGCAACGGTTAAATTTGGCAGGCTCATTCTTGCACCTTACTTAACAAAATTTAAGCAGGTTTGGTTTCGAAAGGTAAAGGCCCTCACGCACTCACTCATCACAACTCATCACTAATTCTCCAAACTTGCCATGAGGAGACGGCTTAAATTGCAAGGCTCATTCATTGCCACCTTACTTTACAAAAGTTAAGCAGGTTTCTTTTCGAAAAAAGGCAAAGCCCTTAATAACGCACTCACTCACTCACCACTCATCACCTAACTCATCACTAATTCTCCAACTTGCAGTGGAGGCAGAAGGCTTCGTAATTTGGCAGGCTCATTCATTGACCACCTTACTTACAAAGTTAAGAGGTTTCGTTTCGAAAAGGCAAAGCCCTCACACTCACTCACTCACTCATACTAATTCTCCAAATTGCCTCACTCATCACTAATTCTCCAACTTTGCCTTGAGGCAGACGGCTTGATTTGGCAGTCTTCATTCATTGCCCCACCTTACTTACAAAAGGTAAGCAGGTTCATTGCCGAAAAAGCAAAGCACTCACCTCACTCATCTCACTCACCATACTAATTCCCAAATTGCATCACTCATCACTAATCTCCAAACTTGCCGTGGAGGCAGACGATTAAATTTGGCAGGCTCATTCATTGCACCCTTACTTACAAAAGTTAAGCAGGTTTCGTTTCGAAAAGGCAAAACCCTCACACACTCACTTCACTCACTCACTCATCACTAACTCATCACTAATTCTCCAACTTGCCGTGGAGGCAGACGGCTTAATTGGCACAGACTCATTCACTGCACCTTACTTACCAAAGATAAGCAGGTTTTGTTCTTTGAAAAGCAAAGCCCTCACTCACTCAATCACTCACTCATCATAATTCTCAAATTGCCTCACTCATCTTAATTCTTCAAACTGCCGTGGAGGCAGACGGCGATCAATTGGCAGGAGGCTAATCATTGCCCCTTACTTACAAAATTAAGCAGGTTCGTTTCGAAACGACAAAGCCACCCTCCCTCACGTACTCACTCACTCTCTCAATCATCATAATTCTCCCACGCCTCACTCATCATCAATTCTCCAACTGCCGTGGGGAAGACAGGCCTAAAGTTGGCCAGGCTATCATTGCCCATACTTACAAAGTTAAGCAGGTTTCATTTTGAAAAGGCAAAGCCTCCTTACTCCTCACTCACCTCACTTACTAATTCTCCACTTGACTCAATCATCAGAATTCTCCACACTTGCTGTTGAGGCGATCGGCTTAAAATTTGCAGGCTGATTCATTTCACCTTACTTACAAAAGTTAAGCATGTCTGTTCGGTCGAAAAAGACAAAGCCCTCACTCAATCCATTACTAATTCTCCAACTTGCCGCCCTTACTCACTCACTCAATCCACTCATCACGAATTCTCCAACTGTGCCTCACTCATCACTAATTCTCCAACTGCATGTGGAGGCAGACGGCTTAAATGTTGCAGGCTTATTATTTGCACCGTTACTTACAAAGTTAAGC
Source organism: Hymenochirus boettgeri (assembly GCA_019447015.1). Lineage (NCBI taxonomy): Eukaryota > Metazoa > Chordata > Amphibia > Anura > Pipidae > Hymenochirus > Hymenochirus boettgeri. The sequence goes on from JAACNH010000669.1 coordinate 18,613, forward strand.
AGGTTTCTTTTCGAAAAAGGCAATCCTCACTCACTCACTAAACTCATCCACTAATCTCCAGCTTGCCTCACTTCATCACTTATTCTCCAAACTGCCGTGGAGGCAGACGGATTAAATTGGCAGACTCATTCATTGCTACCTTTCTTACAAAAGTTAAGCAGGTTTCGTTTCGAAAGGCAAAGCCCATCCCGCACTCACTCACTCATCACTTAATTCTCCAACTTGCCACCCTCACTCACGTCGCTACTCATCATCACTATTCTCCAACTTCCTCACTCATCACTAATTCTCCAACTTGCCGGTGAGGCAGAGACGGCTGAAATTTGGCACAGGCTCATTCATTGCACCTTATTACAAAAGTTAAGCAGGTTTCGTTGCGGAAAAGGCAAACCCTCACACACTCACTCACTCATCACTAAATCATCACTAATTCTCCAAACTTGCCGCTGGAGGCAGACGGCTTATAACTTTGGCAGGGACTACTTCATTGCCACTTACTTACAAAAGATAAGCAGCGGTTTCGTTTCGAAAAGGCAAAGCCTCACTCATCACTCACTCACTCATCACTAATTATCCAAAAACTTTTGCCCTCCACTCATCAATTAATTTCTTCAACTTGCCGTGGAGGCAGACGGCCTTCCTAAATTTGGCAGGCTATTCATGCACCATTACTTACAAAATTTAAGCAGGTTTCGTTTCGAAAAGGCAAAGCCCTCAACTTACTCACTCACTCTCTCACTCATCACAATTCCCTTCCAACTGCCCCTCAATCATCAATAAGTCTCCAACTTGCCGTGGGGCAGACGGCAAATTGGCAGGCTCATTCTTGAAACCTTAATTCACAAAAGTTAAGCAGGTTTCAGTTTGAAAAAGTGCAAAGCCCTCACTACTCACTCAATCACTCAATACTAATTCTCCAACTTGCCTCACTCATCACGAATTCTCCAAATTGCCTTTGAGGCAGACGGCTTTTCGTAAATTGGAAGGTGATTCATTTCACCTTACTTACAAAAGGTAAGCATGTTTCGTTTCGAAAAAGGCAAAGCCCGCACTCACGTCATATAATCTCCAACAGTGCGCGCCCTTAACACTACTCACAACTGCAGCACTAAGTCTCCAACTGGCCTCACTCATCACATAATTCTACAACTTGCGTGGAGGCAGACCGGCTTAAATTTTGCAGGCTTATTTATTGCACGCTTACTTACAAAAGTTAAGCAGGTTCTTTTCCGAAAAGTCAAAGCCCCAGCACTCACTCACTCACTCACTCATCACTAATAAGCACTAATTCTCCAATCGGCCGTGGAGGAAGACGGCCTCTTAAATTTGCAGGCTCATTCATTTGCCACTTACTTACAAAAGATAAGCAGGTTTCGTTCGAAAGGCAAAAGCCCCTCACTCACTTTCAATCACTCATCATCACTTATGCTCCAACTTGCCTCACTCATCAAAGTCTCCAACTGTGCCGGGAGGCAACGGCTTAAATTGGCAGGCTCAGTCATTGCACCTTACTTACAAATTTAGCAGTTTCGTTTAGAAAAGGCAAAGCCCCTCACTCCACTCACTCACTCATCACTATTTCGCCAACTTGCCTCTTCATCACTAATTCTCCCAACTTGCCGTGGATGGCGCGGCTTAAATTTGCAGGCTCATTCATTGCACTAACTTACAAAATTTAGCAGGTTCGTTCGAAAAGGCCAAAGCCCTCACTCACTCACTCACTCACTCACTCATTCATAATTCTCCAACTGGCCTCACTCATCACTAATTCTCTAACTGCCGTGGAGGCAGGACAGCTCTTAAATTTGGCAGGCTCTGATTCCTTGCACCTTACTTACAAAGTTAAGAGGTTTCGTTTCGAAAGCAAAGCACTCACCCACTCACTCACTTATCACTAATTCTCCAACTTGCTGCCTTCACTTACTCACTCCACTTACTTACTCATCAATAATTCTCAACTTGCCTCACTCATCACTAATTCTCCAACATGCGTGGAGGCAACGGCTTTAAAATTTGGCAGGATTCAGGCATTGCACTATACTACAAACAAAAGTTAAAGAAGGTTTCGTTTCGAAAGGCAAAGCCCTCACTCACTCACTCACTCACACAATTCTCCAACTTGCCCATATCACTAATTCTCAAACTTCCTGGAGGCAGACAGCTTAATTTGGCAGGCTGATTCATTGAACCTTACTTACAAAAGTTAAGCATGTTGCGTTTCTGACAAGGCCAAAGCCATCCTCACTCACTCACTTAATCACTAATTTCCAACTTTGCTGCCATTCACTCACTCACTACTTCTTACTCAATCACTAATTCTCCAACTGCTCAATAATCACTAATTCTCCAACTTGGCCGTGGAGGCAGACGGCTTAACTTAAATTTGGCAGGTCATGCATTGCACCTTAATTACAAAAGTTTGAAGCAGGTTTCGTTTCGAAAGGCAAAAGCCTCACTAACTCAACTCATCACCTAACTCATCACTAATTCTCAACTTGCCGTGGAGGCAGGACGGCTTAAATTGCAGGGCTCATTCATTGAACCTTAATTACAAAAGTTAAGCAGGGTTTTCATTCGTAAAGCAAAGCCCTCACTTCACTCATCATCACTAATTCTCCAACTTGCCTCACTCATCACTAAGTCTCCAACATTGCCGTGGAGGCAGATTGGCTAAATTTGCAGACTCATTCATTCACCTTCTTACAAAAGTTAAGCGGTTTCGTTTGGAAAAGGCAAAGCCCTCACTCACTAACTCACTCACTATCACTATTCTCCAACTGCCTCACTCATCACTAATCTCCAAATGCCGTGGAGGTAGCGGCTTAAAATTTTAGCAGGTCATTCATTGAACCTTTTTACAAAATAAGGCAGGTTTTTGATGTTTCGAAAAGGCCAAAAGCCCTCACTCACTCCTCACTCATCACTAACTCATCACTAAGTCTCCAACTTGCCATGGAGGCAGACGGCTTAAATTTTGGCAGGGCTCAATTCATTGCACCTTACTTCAAAAGTACAGGTTTCGTTTCGAAAAAAGGCAAAGCCCTCACTCAAACTCACTCCACTATCACTAACTCATAACTAATTCTCCAACTTGCCGTGGAGGCATGAGGGCTTTAAATTAGCAGGACCATTCATTGCACCTTACTTACAGAAAGTAAGAGGTTTCGTTTCGAAAAGGCAAACCGCCCCTCCTTCACTCCTTCACTAACTCATCACTAATTATACAACTTGCCGTGGAGGAGATGGCTAATTTGGCAGGCTCATTCATTGCACTTACTGACAAAAAGTTAAGCGGTTTCGTTTCGAAAAAAAGGCAATAGCCCTCACTTACTCACTCACGAATCATACTAATCTCCAACTTGCCGTGCAGGCACACAGCTTAAATTTGGCAGGCTCATTCATTGCACCTTACTTACAAAAGTTAAGCAGGTTTCGTTTTCGAAATCCACTGTAACGGTTTTGAGTATCTGACATTGCACATGTTACGGTGAGTATCTGACATTGCACAGACTGGTTGGTCGATTTCAACCAAATTTGGTATGCCATATACTCCTTACCGTAAAAGGTAACAAAATTTTATTTTAGGGTGGGGGTGAAATGGGGGGGATGATTAGAATTTTGGAACTCCTGCACACTAAGTCGGACCGATTTTTTACCCAAAATTCCAGGGGGTTGTGTGCGGGAATGGATGAGGTGTAAGGGAAGGGTTTGGAGGGGGGGCCAGAGAGGAGTAAGTGGGGGGTATTAGGGGCGGACGGGGAGGGGTGGTGGGGGTTATTTTCACCAAAATTTCATAGTTGAATAAAAAATATAAATTAAATTAAAGTTAATAGTGTTGCATTATCGTAAAGCTTATGGAATTGTGCTTATGAAGGTCTAATCGTCCAGGTCATGACCTATAATGTTGTATTCAATTAGACAAAGGGACTTGAAGTTTAGTATTGAAAGATGTTTAGCTGTCATCCAATGGCTTCTCAACTTCAGAATGACTTGTACAAGAATCTGTGGCAATTATGTACCTGGAAAATCCCACTAGCATATCACAGCCAGGTGGTAAGGGTTGTGATTGGTAGTGGTAAGAGGGTTATAGGAACGCCCAGAGTAAGGTGTTAAAAACAGCATTGTACTGGCAGGACAGTTGGTGTCGAACCCCCCCACCTCTATTAGGTTGGTTTCTTTATTTCACATAAAGCTCCTTAACCCCTCTCTTGAACCAGTCACGTTCCTCGCCAGTATGTTCAACATACAATCTCCAAAGGATGTCCTTTATCCTTAAGATGCAGGTACAAGGATGAGTCCTGACCCGAGAATTGGCTCTTCGTGCTGGCCATACGTGATGCCAGTGCTGTTTGGTTCTCCCCACATCCAATCAGAGCCATTCTTCACTGCACTGCAACTGCATATATGAGGTCGCTTTATTGGTTTAGGTATTGGCGTATGTAGGATGTACCAATTGCTGCCTCAGTGTGTTGTTCGTTAAAGGCAGACAGGATACGATGTTTTTTGAAAATTTCTTAATTTCTCGGAGACCTTTGCTACCATATGGGAGGACCATGTTCTTCCTCCTGTCTTGCTTTTCCCCCTTCACTGTTGGTCTTCGTGTTCTTTTCTTCATTCTACTTCTTTTGACAAAGGCCCACTGGATATCCACAATTTTAAGGGCTCTCTGAGATGTTCATCTTTAGCCTTCGCCTCTGTGCTAGTGGGGATGTTATCGGCTCTGTGTGGCAGGGTTTCTGATGACACCCAGTTGTCATCTAAAGGGTTGGTGGGAAGTCCAAACAAAAAATCCTGATCTGTTGTTGTGTGGTTTTATGTAAACTCATAATTCCAGGTTTACACCATTTTCCTTTACCCACTCTATTCCACTTTTACCACCAAGGAGGCGGCTGTGACATGGTGAGGATAAATCGGCTGGGCAAGACAGCATTCTTACCAGCAGAACTATCTCAACCAGAAAACACAGGCGTTGTTCCTTGTTGGACTGTGCCCTGAAATACCACCTATTCAAAATACCAGGGAGAAGTTCTATAAGGCAAAAAACATGGATGTCCTATGGGAGCTCCAGTTTCACCTATTGTGGCCAACCTTTACATGGAGGAAGGTAGAAGAAACAGGGGCTTTGAATACCTTTAAGGGGCCATAGCACCCAGCCACTGGTTCAGATATGTTGAGACCACCTGGGTTAAAATCCACCAGAAGGAAGTAGTACAAGCTTTACGAACACATTAAGGCGGTTAGTAGACCAAAAAACATCAAATTCACAAGGGAAGAGGTACAAAACAACAAACTGGCTTTCTTGGACTGATTGGTAGAAGTATAGAAGTTAACGGAAAATGGGTAACCTGGAAGTAGAGGTTTACGAAAGGAAACCAACACACACAGATCGTTATTTGATGTTTGAATCCCCACCACCCTTTAGATCACAAGCGGGGGGGGTCATTCAGAACCCTGCAACACAGAGCTCCCCCCCCCCCCCCCCCCCCGCCAGAAATCCCCAATAGCACAGAGGCGAAGGATCTAAAGAAATGAAAACATTCCGCAGAGGAGCCCTTTAAAACTTGTGGATACCCAGACTGGGCCTTGCCAGATCAACCCAACACGAAGTAGACAAGGAAGAAAAGAACACGAATACCAAACAGTGAAGGGGAAAAGCAAGGACAGGAGGAAGAAATGGTCATCCCATATGTAGCAGGGGTCTACGAGAATTAAGAGAATAGAATTGTTCAAAAAACATCGTTTGTATCCTGTATGCTTTAAAACCGAACAACAACACTGAGGGCAGCAATTGGTTACATCCCGAAAGGACCCAATTACCAAACACAAGAAAGAGACACATTTCATATATGCAGTGCAGTGCAGTGAGAATGCTTGATCGTATTGTGGGGGAGACCAAACAGCAACTGCATCAACGTATGGCCCAGCCACAAGGGGGAAGCAAGAGGCCAATTCCTCGGGTAGGACTCAGCCGGTGTACCTGCATCTTAAGGAAAAGGGACTACCTTTGGAGATTTGTAATTGTTAACATACTGGCGAAGGAACGTGACTGGTTCAAGAGAGGTGTTAAGGAGGCCATTTATGTGAAAATAAAGGGAAGAAAACCAAGGCCTAAATAGAGGTGGGGGGGTTCGAACCAACTGTCTGCCATGTACAAGCTGTTTTTTAAACACCTTCTCTGGGAGTTCCTATAACACCTTCTTAGCCACTATCCAATCACCAACTTACACCTGGTGGTGATATGCTAATTGGGATTTCCAGGGTACATTAATTGCCACAGATTCTTGTACCAAGTCATTATGTACTTGAGGAAATAGAAAGGAAGCCAGTCGATTGTACTAGTCGAAACGTCTTAAGGAAGAACTACATTCAAGTCCAGTTGATCTAATTGAATTACAAACAGATATGACCATGACCTGATTGAATGAGAAACCTTCACAAGAAACCTGCTTAACTTTTGTAAGAAAGTGCAATGAATTAGCCTGCAAAATTAAAGCCGTCTGCCTCCACGGCATTGGAGAATTAGTGATGAGTTAGTTGATTGAGTGAGTGAGTGAGTGAGTGGAGTGGAGGGCTTTGCCTTATCGCAACGAAAACCTGCTTAACTTTTTTAAGGAAGGTTGCAAGAATGAGCCTCGCCAAATTAAGCCGTCGCCTCCACGGCAAGTTGGAGAATTAGTGATGAGTGAGGGAAGTTGGAGAATGAATTAGTGATGAGTGAGTGAGGAGTGGGGCAGGCAGCAGTTGAGATGGAATTAGGATGGGTGAGTGAGTGGAGGGCTTTGCCTTTTCGCAACGAAACATGCTTAACTTTTGTAAGTAAGTTGCAAGATCAGCCTTGCCAAATTAAGCAGTCTGCCTTCCACGGCAAGTTGGGAGATATTAGTATGAGTGAAGGAGTGAGGGCTTTGGCCTTTTCAAAACCGAAACCTGCTTACTTTTGTAAGAAGGGGCAATGAATTAGCCTGGCCAAATTTAAGCGTCTCCTCCACGGCAAGTTGAAGAATTAGTGATGAGTGAGAAAAGTTGAAGACTTAGTAGTGGTGGAGTGATGTGAGTGAGGCTTTGCCTTTTCGAACAAAACACTGACTTAACGTTTGTAAGTAAGTGCAATGAATGAGCTGCAAATTTAAGCCATCTGCCTCCACGGCAGTGGATAATTAGTGATGAGTTGTGGATGAGTGAGTTGTCTGTGATGTGAGTGAGTGAGTGAGTGAAGGGGGTTTTGGAGGGGCTTTGCCTTTTCGAAACAAAACCTGCTAAATTTTGTAAGTAAGGTGCAATGAATTGAGCTGCCAAATTTAAGCTATCTGCCTCAATGGCAAGTTGGAGAATTTAGTTATGAGTTAGGATGAGGAGTGAGTAAGTGAGTGGCTTTGCCTTAGTATAGATGATAAATCTACCCTTACAGCGACCTATCTGGTAACCAGCACAGTATATGGTATCTATATGTCTATTCTAATCTATGCTTACAATCTACCATTACATCATAACTACCGGAACCAGCACCATATATGGTATCATAGAGGAATTAGGATGAGGGAGGACAAGTTGGGAGAATTAGTATGCGTGAGTGAGGCAGCAAGTTGTGAGATTAGTGATGGGGAGTGAGTGAGGGCTTGCCTTTTCGAAACGGAAACTATGCTTAAATTTTGAGTAAGGTTGCAATGACTCCGCCTCGCCAAATTTCACAGTCTGCCTCACGGCAAGTTGGAGAATTAGTGATGAGTGACGGAGTGAGGGGCTTGCCTTTTATTTTCAAACGGAAAAACCATTTGCGTAAAACTTTGGAGAAGTACGGTGCAATGAATTAGCTGGCAAATTTAAGCCTCTGCCTCCAACGGGAATAGTGCTGATGAGGCAAGTTGGAGGAATTAGTAGTGAGTGAGTGAGTGAGTGAGGGCTTTGCTTTTCGAAACAAAACCCTGCTTAACTTTTGTAATAAAGGTGCAATGAATGAGGCCTGCCAAATTTCAGCCATCTGCACTCCACAGCAAGTTGGGGAATTAGTGATGAGTTAGTGATTGAGTGACGTGAGTGAGTGAGGTGAGTGAGGGCTTTGCCTTTTCGAAAAACAAAACCTGCTTAATTTGTTTAAGTAAGGGCAATGATGAGCTGCCAAATTAGGCTTTTTTTGCCGCACTTGCCTTTTTTACTCCAAGGACAAGTTGGAGAATTAGTCTTGAAAGTGAGTGAGTAACAAGTTAAGTGAGTGATCCGTGATTGGATTTTTGTGATTGTGCAGTGAGGGCTTTGCCTTTATTAGATGATGATAAATTTCTACCCTTACATCTCTCATTTCCTAGTCTGTTTTGGTAACCAGCACAGTTATATGGTATCTTTTATATCTATTCCTATACATGATAAACTCTACCTTTAGTACTAGTACTTACCTCACCTGTGTACACCCCTTGCATCAAGTATCCTTGTTACCCTCTCTCTCTATTTCTACTCCCCTTCCTCCTACCTCTTCCCCCTCCCCTTCTCTTCCTTTTTCCCCCCCTTACCCTCCCCCTCTTATCTCCCCTTCCTTTTTCCCTATGACGGTTGGATTATCCAGTTCCTGTGTCTATATTCAGTATAATGTACAGATCCTGTCTCTGGTCTCTATATAATGATGGTTGGATTATCCAGTTCCTGTGTCTATATTCAGTATAATGTACAGACCCTGTCTCTGGTTTCTATATAATGATGGTTGGATTATCCAGTCCCTTACACTGATCTACACTGACTATGAGTGAAGGAGGAGGAAAGGTCTCCACACAATTGTCCTCCAGCTAATAAACCTCTCCCCAATCTTTCACACAAGACCAGGATTCTGCCTGTAGCTGCAGTAATAGCCCTACAGTAATATCACTACATTGTCATCCTCCCTGTACTCAGGACATAGGCATGCTTACTGCTGGAACAGAGGGCAATCCTCCCCAGTGTGATAGCTGGATTTCAAAATCTTGTATTACAAATGCCTGGACAGACATCTGTCTGTCTGTCTGTCTATCTATCTATCTATCTATCTGTCTATCTGTATCTATCTACGGTGTCTGTCTGTCTGTCTATCTATCTATCTATCTATCTATCTATCTATATATCTACCTATCCATCCATCTATTTATCCATCCATCTACATGAGCATGTTAGAAGGGAGAAGTGTCTCACACAGCAGCAGCCCCTCCCATTTATCAGCAACTTGTACTTAGAAAGGGAGAGGGAGAGATTTCTGAAATACAGTAAATGCATGCTGCCTTTCCAACTGACATCAGGGGCACGCCACAAGCAAAGGTTTTAGTTTGATTCATGCCCTGCCTGGCACCTGACATGAGGGAGACACCTAGTGGCCAGGGGGGGGTAAATGCAGTGACACACACGGATTCACGGACGCAGCTTTAGGGTTTTATTATAATAGATGTTATATATAATATATCAATTGGTGCCTTTATCATTACAAATCCTGTCACTGCCTGGCCTGTGATAGTGAGTGGATTGCACTGTACATGGGGTAGGTAATAGCCCAATAGTCCCATTAGGGTATTACCTACCCTATGTGCAGTGCAATCCACTCACTATTAGGCTATTATCTATCCCCACATGCAGTGCAATCCACTCACTATTAGGCTATTATCTATCCCCACATGCAGTGCAATCCACTCACTATAACATGGCAGGCAGTGTGGCAGTATTGGGTAATGTACATGTTCTGCCCTAGTGAGTGCACATTACCAAATGCTGCCACACTGCCTGCCCTGTTATAGTGAGTGGATTACACTGCACATGGGGTAGGTAATAGCCCAGTGGCCCTATTAGGCTATTACCTACCCCATGTGCAGTGCATACGTTGGTAGCAGAATGCCATCAGAGCATGCTGGGAGTTGTAGTTAATCATGTGAAGTTAGAAGGTTTCCATCACTGCTATATAGGTACTGGCCTAAGCAGCCCCTTAGAGGAAGTTTACCAGTCCCTGTCAGTCCCTGTACACAGCAGAGGGTAATAATGTCCCCCCCCCCATGGACTCTTACAAGTAGAAATGGGATCAGTATAACTTACAGTTACTCCCTCCTGCTTTCTAAAGAGATCACAGCCACATTGACAGTAAAGCCACTTACTGACTGAGTCATGGGCCATGCAGCAGACACACACCCTGCTTCTCTCATCTAGGAATGGAGTATTGCAGGAAAAAAACATTTTTTTTCTTCCTCTCACTGTCTGGGCCCCTGGAAGTCAGGGCCCCATACAGGAGTACCTTTACCCCCTCTGATGGCGGCCCTGTTATTTAGCATCCAGCATGAATTACTGACAGCCTTCCTGGAGCAATAGGAAATAGTGAACTGATTTTACTGACATTTTTTCCTAGCAAAAGGTAAAGAGATTGCTCACTGCTAAAAGTCCTAGTTTTAGAAACGAACAGACCATTAGGTTACAGGTTCAAATCCCCAGACTGAAATCTGTGTTCCGTGTCAGAGGGAGAGATGATTGGCTGTCAGCATCCAGGAAACAAGGCTGCAGCTTCCTATGAAGTGTACTGCGTACACTTAGCTGGGTGTGTCCAGATAAGGTGGATTATGGGAGCTGACCCCTAGTACCCACAGGTTAATTTCATAAATCACCCAGCATCCACAGCAAAGTGAGAGGTGAGACACAGCTTTTGGTATCTTTGTGAATGTGCTCTGTCTATTGGGGCAATGTTGTCTGGAGACTTTAGTTCCCCTTTAATATAGCATTTTTGCTTCTTTTCTGCAAAAATGTAACATATATACCTTGTGTTAAACTTTCACAGACCAGTTCCCACTTACCAAGAGTCACAAATGCTGTAATAAATCATTTTGATATTTCCATTTTGAAATTGGGATTTCTGAAAATTCTGCCGTATCCAGGTTCAGTTTAAAATCAAGAGTTTTCTCTGTTTAATTTTGCTCCATTAATCTGATTAACATGTACAAGTGCGATTAGCACATATTCTAATCCAATTATTCAATATATCAGTCCTTCTTTAGTACATGCAAATTACATTATGGATATCCGATTCGCTATTGAACAAGCCAATAACAATTCAGCCCTGTTAACCAATCACACTCTGGGATATCACATTTATGATTCCTGTGGAGATGCTAGAAAGGCCGTGATCAGTGTGTTCCAGATATTATCAGGTACCAGGGAACCGGTTCCCAATTACTCCTGTGTGGGAAATAGAAACATTGCTGGATTTATTGGGGATGTCACCTCAGAGACAACATTACCCATAGCCCAGATACTGAGTCTGTACGGATATTCACAGGTAAGGAAATAATGTTCAATTAAATGAATTTTATTATGACTACCAGACAGGAATTGAATAGAAATGTATATGTAATAATAGTCATCGATCTGTAGGTATAAGGATACAATCCAGGGTCAGACTGGCCCACCAGGATAAAGAAGGAACCCCCAGCAGTGAAAATCTTTGCTGTGGTTGAAAAGCCGATACCAGACAATATTTCGATACCAACTGATGTCTGCCCATTGGCTAGTGGTACCTTATGGTATCGAAATGCCAGTTGTATCAGACTTTTGACCACAGTGAAGATGATGGCCAAAAAGCAAAACCATCGGAAAAATGATCATTATTAGGTTTGTCAATGGCCTATCTAGGAGATGGTGCTTTTGATACAGAATGTTAAGTTGTGAATGCTTCTTCCCTCTGTCCCAGCAGTAATAAATGAGAGAGCATGCTCAAGATAAGATGCATGATGCAATACGGCTGGAAATGCCCCAGTTTACAGTGTAAGCAGTGAGCACCCCCCCCCCCCCATACGTTTGATTGCAGCCAGAAGCATTAGGCTTCAAAAACAAGAGAGCCAGAAAGAAGACCTGTGGCACTCCAATAGTAGTGAAGTGTAAAAAAACTTACATGGGCAAGGAATACATAAAAACATATGTGCAATCCAAATAACCATGGTCCTAATTTCCCCGACAGTATCAAGATGTATATAGGACTCTGTGCAAAGTATAAGTCAAAATTATTTAGCCAGTGAAAAAATGTATAAATATATAATATATTGCACTACATCCAAAAGTCAAATAGTTAGACCCACATGATGCAATAAGGAATCGGGCTAAGGTAAGTTATTGAATCTCCCCGCGTGTCCCTTAGTGTGATAGATAAAAGATAAAATATAAAGGGAGATTCAATAAAAGTTCTTATCATTTAAAACGGTTCTAATTTTGCCCCAACCAATCAGATCTTATTTAACATTTGAACGCTAACATCTGATTGGTTTTGGGGTCAAAATTAGCACCAATTTTAACGATAAGAACTTTTATTGAATAACCCTGATAGTGTTAAAGAGTGTCCAATATCAGTTTAAATTGTGATACATCATTAGTAAAAACCATATTAAAAGATTAAACCTCATGGACCATCCCAGACTGTGGTGTAAATGCTTCTATTATCGGGTTTTAGTCTTTTAATGGACAGTTTCCATTATTGATATATCACAATTTAAACCGATATTGGACACTTTTTAATACTATATTTTTATTTTTTATCTTATCAATCACACTAACAAGACTAAATGCACAGACACACAAAACCCAAGATCCCTATAAATTTAGGCTTTCCTTATTACCCCAAAAGCAGCAGATAAAATGAGATTTCACCAGGCAGTAATGTCTTACCAAGGTGTTATAGTATATGAGGCCCAGGTAGCAGCATGACAAAGCAATAGTAGCTGTACAGGCAGTGTATCACAGTAGTAAATAATCAGTAAGGTATCTTCTTGACTGAAGGATTTTGTTCTTGAGACCACGACACATCTTTAAAGGTCTAAAAAGGACAGTAACTGTTCTTCGTGAGGATTTAAGGAAGGTAGAAAGATTTCCTGATTAAGGTGAAAGCAGTAGAAACCTTAGATTTTAATGCTGAGTCCAAATGTAATGCTGGGTTCACACCATAAGATATTTTCAGACAAGTTCGTCCCAAACTTGGGTTCGGGTTCGAGCCACCCCTAGAGAGGAGGAGTATAGGAGGGCAGGGCCAGGAGGGAAAGGGGAAGGGACAGGAGAAAAATAAGAGATATACATTTTCATATATAAGAAATAAAATAAATACATACATATGCATTTCCAATTACAATTTAAGTTTGGTCGAGGGTAACGGCAGTTTAGTTGCTTTATTTTCTCATGACATTAAACCTTGTTGTATTCTATTGTCTCCTACAAAGATTTCGTAGCTTTCGTAGCTTTCCAGGATACCACATGGCATATTCCCAACCAATAACACGAAGTCGCTGCTTGACTGCCAGAACGGTAACGTTTTTCTTCTGCAAGTCGGCTGAGTAATCTGAATTTACAGAAATCTCTGTTCCCTCTAATCACATTATCTGTTTATTTCTCTTGAGTTGAATAGGTGGGTGATGGATGGGTGAGGTCTGGATTCTTGTGGTGGTTTTCCCACTGGGACTCTGTGCCAGGCCATGCTCAATGGTTCTCTGCCAAATGAGGTTGTAATCCAGTTTTCAATAAACTTCTCCACACTAACACCCTCCGCACTTGGGGAACCCCGGTAGCCGGATGTTCTGGCTTCTTGACCTGTTTTCAAGGTCCTCTGTCTTATCTTTATATTGTTGTAGTTGTCACTGGAGCGACATGCTGTTCCACCTCTCCCACCCTATGTCAGACCTTATGCAGGTCCTGTCTAAGCAGGCCCAGTCCTCCTCTAGAAGTACCATCAGTGCGGTTTTAGTTTCTTAGGACACTTGTAGATTGTAGATCACCTGTAGAAGGCTAGTGTGGATTTTCGGTTAAGTTCCCCACCTTTGTCCTTCTCTGGGGTTGGAATTTGATGTGGTTACCGTATTCATATTTTTGCTTGGTGGTTCCGGTTATCTGGCAAGTTCACTTCCATCCAGCCGGCGTGTCGAGGTTCCTTCTGTCCCTCTCCTTTCTCCTGCTCATTGCTAGTAATAGGTTTTTTGTTTGGGATTGGGAAATTTCCTCTCTGATACTTGGTATTGCAGTGCACGTGGGTTCTAGTCTATGGGTCCATCCATGTTCTAACCATTATTAAATCCCTCTGTGAGTGTTTAGCTGAAGGGAGGTAATCTGAGATTTTGGAAGTAAGTATTTCTTCTTTTCATACTGGCAACCGAATTCTGTGCATTGAACTAGAAACCACTAGAACTGAAGGATTTATATTTAACCAACCAAGCCAAAATGATTCTTCCTTCTCGGTCCTGAGCACAAACACTAGCATTCTAGATCAAATGCTGAACTGAAACTAGCGCTCCCATAACATCCACTATTTGCTATGTATCCTAACCCCACCTCGAAATCTGATTGGTCCATGGTCCATTCACATTGAAGGTTTAAACTAGACCAATCAGATTTTGAAGATGTGTTTGCGAAACACTGGAAAAAGCAAGTGATCTGAATTGCATCTCAATGTTACCTTAATGGCTGTACTGATAAATCACTGTCTTGTATTTAGATGTAAGATCTGCAAGGGGTGCTCAACCCATTTGACCTCAAGGACTTCATGACCACCTTTGAGGACCACAAAATCGGTCCAGCCGTTAGTGTGCAGGAGTTCAAAATTCTATTCCCCCCCCATTCACCCCCACCCTAAAAAAAATATTTCGTTAACCTTTTACTGGTAGAGGAGTATATGCATACCAAATTTGGTTGAAATCGGACCAACCAGTCTGTGCAATGTCAGATACTCACCGTTACAGGTGCAATGTCAGATACTTACCGTTACAGGTGGAATTTCGAAACAAAACCTTCTTAACTTTTGTAAGTAAGGTGCAATGAATGAGCCTGCCAAATTTAAGCCGTGTGCCTCCACGGCAAGTTGGAGAATTAGTGATGAGTGAGTGAGTGAGTGAGTGAGGGCTTTGCCTTTTCGAAACGAAACCTGCTTAACTTTTATAAGTAGGGTGCAATGAATGAGCCTGCCAAATTTAAGCCGTCTGCCTCCACGGCAAGTTGGAGAATTAGTGATTAGTGAGTGAGTGAGTGAGTGAGTGAGTGCTTTGCTTTTCGAAATAAACCTGCTTAACTTTTGTAAGTAAGGTGCAATGAATGAGCCTGCCAAATTTAAGCCATCTGCCTCCACGGCAAGTTGGAGAATGAGTGGTGAGTGAGTGAGTGAGGGCTTTGCCTTGTATTAGTATCGAAACGAAACCTGCTTAACTTTTGTAAGTAAAGTGCAATGAATGAGCCTGCCAAATTTAAGCCGTCTGCCTCCACGGCAAGTTGAAGAATTAGTGATGAGTGAGTGAGTGAGTGAGTGAGGGCTTTGCCTTTTCGAAATGAAACCTGCTTAACTTTTGTAAGTAAGGTGCAATGAATGAGCCTGCCAAATTTAAGCCGTCTGCCTCCATGGCAAGTTGGAGAATTAGTGGTGAGTGAGTGAGTGAGGGCTTTGCCTTTTCGAAACAAAACATGCTTAACTTTTGTAAGTAATTTGCAATGAATGAGCCTGCCAAATTTAAGCTGTCTGCCTCCAAGGCAAGTTGGAGAATTAGTGATGAGTGAGGAAAGTTGGAGAATTAGTGATGAGTGAGTGAGTGAGTAAGGGCTTTGCCTTTTCGAAACGAAACCTGCTTAACTTTTGTAAGTAAGGTGCAATGAATGAGCCTGCCAAATTTAAGCCGTCAGCCTGCACGGCAAGTTGGAGAATTAGTGATGAGTGAGGCAAGTTGGAGAATTATGATGAGTGAGTGAGTGAGTGAGGGCTTTGCCTTTTCGAAACAAAACCTGCTTAAGTTTTGTAAGTAAGGTGCAATGAATGAGGCTGTCAAATTTAAGCCGTCTGCCTCCACGGCAAGTTGGAGAATTAGTGATGTGTTAGTGATGAGTGAGTGAGTGAGGGCTTTGCCTTATCGAAACGAAACCTGCTTAACTTTTGTAAGTAAGGTGCAATGAATGAGCTGCCAATTTAAGCCGTCTGCTCACGAAATTGGAGAATTAGTGATGAGTAGTGATGGTGAGTGACTTAAATGAGTGAGGCTTTGCCTTTTTCGAAATGAAACCTGCTAACTTTTGTAAGTAAGGTGCCAGCAATGAATGGCTGCCAAAATTTAAGCCGTCTTGCCTCCACGGCAGTAGCAAGTTGGAGATTAGTGATAGTAGTGATAGTGAGTGATGTGAGGTGAGTGATGGGCTTTTCTTTTCAAAACGAAACCTGCTTAACTTTGTAAGTAATTGTGCAATGAATGAGCCTGCCAATTTAACCGTTTGCTCCCGGCAAGTTGGAGAAGTTGTGATGAGTGTAGTGAAGTGAGTATTAATGATGAGGGCTTGCCTTGAATGACGCCTGATAAGTGATGAGTGAGCAGCATCAAAGCGTTGCCTCTGCAGAGAGAATTAATTGTGTGTATTGATGAGTGAGCTGAGGGCTTTTTGCCTTTTCGAAAACGAAAACACTGCTTACTTTTGTAAGTAGGTGCAATGAATGCAGCCTGCCAAGTAAGCCGTCTGCTCCACGCAAGGTTGGAGAATTAGTGGATGATGAGGCAATTTGGAGAATTGTATGAGTGAGTATGAGTGAGTGGGAACATATTATGTGAGTGAGTGGTTTGCCTTTCGAAACTGAAACCTGCTTAACTTTTGTAAGTAGGTGACAATGAATGCCTGCCAATTTAAGCCGTCTGCCTCCACGGCAAGTTGGGAGATTAGAGTGATGAGTGAGGCAAGTTGGAGTAGATGAAGTGGGAGTTGGGCGGGCAGTGGAGAATAGTAGATTGTGAGTGAGGCTTTGCCTTTTGAAGACCGACTTTGTAGAAGGCATGATGAGCAAATTCAACGCTTCACGCATTCGGAGGATGAGTGGAGGATTGATAGTATGTAAGTATGAGTGGGGGCAGTGAGTGTTGAGGATGGACTTGCATTCGGAAACACTTCAAGTCGGCATTAATTGCTAGCAATTTAAGGCAGTCATCCTCCACTGCAAGTTGGAGAATAAGTGATGAGTGAATGAGTGAGGGCTTTGCCTTTTCAAAACGAACCTGCTTAATATCTGTTGTATTCAATTAGATCAACTGGACTTGAAATGTTAGTTCTATGAAGACGTTTCCTATTCCTACCGACCATGGCTTCTTTCAATCAGAGATGACATTGACAAGAATCATGATGTCAATTAATGTACCACTGGAAAATCCCAATAGTAGATCACAGAACACGAGCATGTGTTAAGGGTGTTGATTCTGATAGTGGCTAAGAGGTGTTATAGGAACGCCCAGAGTAAGGTGTTAAAACAGCAATGTACATGGCCGACTCAGTTGGTGTACGAACCCCCCCCACCCTCTATTTAGCTGGTTCTTTATTTCACATAAAGGCCTCCTTAAACACCTTCTTGAACCAGTCACTTCCTATCGCCAGTATTAACATTACAATCTCACAAGGTATGATCCTTTATCCTTAGATGCAGGTACCGGCTGAGTCCTGAACCGAGGATTGGTCTTCTGCTGGGCCATACGTGATGAGTTGCTGTTTGGTCTCCCCCACATACAAATCAGAGAGCTCTTCACTGCAATGGCACTTGAATATGATGATGTTCTTTCTTGTGTTTATGGTATTGGTGTCTTTCGGATGTACCAATTGCTGCCTCAGGGTGTTGTTCGGGTTTAAAAGCAGGACAGGGATACGAGTTTTTGAAAATTCCTTCTTAATTTCTCGGAGACCCCTGTACATATGGGATGACCATGTTCTTCCTCCTGTCTTGCTTTTCCCCTTCACTGTTGGTATTCGTGTTCTTTCTTTCCTTCTACTTCTTTGCAAGAGGCCCAGTCTGGATTCCACAAGGTTTTAAGGGCTCTCTGAGATGTTCATTTCTTTTTAGGCCCTTCTCCTCTGTTTGCTAGTGGGGGTTCTCGGCTCGTGTTGCCAGGGTTCTGATGGCACCCAGCTTGTGATCATAAGGGTGGTGGGAGTATCAAACATCAAATACTGATCTGTTTGTGTTGGTTTTCTGTAAAACCTCTATCTTTCCAGTTTACCAGTTTCCTTTTCCATCTTCTTAACTTGTATACCCACCCAAGGAGGCTGTTGACATGGGAGGAAAAGGCTGGGCCCAAGACAGCACTCTTACCAGCAGAAAACTGATCTAACCCAGAAACAGGGTGATGTTCCTTGTGGTCTTGTGCCCTGAATACCACCTATTTCAAATAACAGGGATAAGTTCTATAAGCAAAAAACATGGATGTGCTTGGGATCTCCAGTTTCACTATTTGTGGCCAACCTTATACATGGGGAGGGTATAGAAACACAGGCGCTTAATACCTTTAAAGGGCATAGCACCCAGCCACTGGTTCAGAGATGTTGAGAACACCTGGGTTAAATCCCAGAAGGAAGTACAAGCTTCACAGAAACACAAATTAATGCGGATAGACCAAAACATCAACTTCACAAGGGTAAGAGGTAACAAAACAACAAACTGGATTTCTATGACTGCTTGGTAGAAGTAAGAAAATGGTAAATGGAGTAGAGTGGTTTACAGAAAACAAACACACACAGATCAGTTTTGATGTTTGACTCCCACCCACCCTTTACGATCACAAGCGGGTGTCATTCAATGAAACCCTGCAAACACAGAGCCCGAGAACATCCCCACTACACAGAGGCCGAAGGCTAAAGAAATGAAACCATCTCAGAGAGCCCTTAAAAACTGTGGATATCCAGACTGGGCCTTTGTCAAAGAAGTAGAAGGAAAGAAAAGAACACGAATACCAACAGTGAAGAGGGAAAAGCAAGACAGGAGGAAGAACATGGTTCATCCATATATGTAGCAGGGGGTCCCGAGAAATAAGAAGAATTTTCAAAAAACATCGTATCCCTGTCTTGCTTAAACACGAACAACCACACTGATGGACAGCATTGGTATCCGAAAGACCAATAACCTAAACACAAAGAAAGCTGATATATCGAAGTGCAGGCAGTAGAAGAATGCTCTGATTTGTATGTGGGGGAGACCAAACAGCACTGCCCACAACGTATGGCCCAGACAGAAGCGCAATTCCTCGGGTCAGGACTAGCCGTGTACCTGCATCTAAGGTATAAAGGACATACCTTTGGAGATTTAATGTTACATATGGCGAAGGAACGTGACTTTAAGAGACTGTGTTAAGGAGGCCATGTAGTGAAAATAAACGGAAACCAGCCTAAATAGAGGTGGGGGGGTTCGACACAGAACTGTCTGCCCTGTACAATGCTGTTTTAACACCTTACTCTGGGCGTTCCTATAACACTCATGTAGGACACTATCCAATCACACCCTTAAACACTGGCTGTGATATGCTAATTGGGATTTTCCGGGTACATAATTGCCACAATTCTTGACAAGTAATTCTGAATGAGCAAAGCCGTCGGATGACTGCGAACGTCTTCAAGAACCTAAGATTCAAGGTCAGTTTGGATCTACATTAGAATACAACAAATACAAACATGACCTGGGATGACTGAGAACCTTCACAAGCACAATCTTATATATTATACAGATCAGTTATGGCAGCTAGCTCGACCCTCTCTCCTCAGTGATAGAGACACATTCCAATTCGTCCAACAGTTACAGTGATAAATCCAATCTTTATTATATTTAATAGCTCAGTTTATGGAGTTACTGACCCCTCTCTCAGTGATAGAGAAATTCCCACTATTCTATCCGACAGTACAAAGTGTTAAATCAATCTTTATGATATTATTAACATATCAGTTATGGAGCTACGAACCTTCTTCAGATTAACTAGAAAACACATTCCCATATTCTATCATCAGTACTAAGTGATAAAATCCATTTTTATTATCATATAAATCCAGCTAGGAGCTACTGTCCCTTCTCTCAGTTGATAGGACACATTCCCAAATTTCTATCGGACCAGTACAAAAAGGTGATAAACCAATCTGTTATTATATATTCCAGAATCAGCTAGTGAGCTACTTGAATCCTTCCCTCAGTCACGATAGAGACAATTCCCATATTTCTATAGGACAGTACAAAAGTGAAAAATCCCAATCTTTATTTATTATACAGATACAGCTATATGGAGACTACTGACCCTGTCCACTCGTGAATATGACGACCATTCCAAGTTCCCCTATTTTATCGGCATACAAAGTCATAAATCCAATCTTATTATATTATACAGATCAGCTATGGAGCTACTGACCTTCTCTCACGGATAGAGACACATCTCCCATATTTCTAATCAAGACAGTTACAAGTGATTAAATCCAATCTTTATATATTATAAGAACAGATCAGCTATGAAGATACTGACCCTTCTTCTCCAGTGGATAGAGACACATTCCCATATTTTCTATAGACAGTACAAAGTGATAATCCAATCTTTATTATATTATACAGATACTATGAAGCTAACTGACCCTTCTCCTCAGTGATGAGACAAGATTCCTATTATTTCTATCGTACAGTACAACAAGTGATTAAATCCAAATCTTTATTATATTATACAGATCAGCTTATGGAGCTAGCTGACCCTTTACTCTCAGTGATAGAGACAAATTTCCATATTTTCTATCGGATACAGTTACAAGTGATAATCCCAATTTTAGGTTAAATTATACATATTCAGTTATGTGAGCTACCTGATCATTCTCTCAGTTGATAGAGACCATGCCCAAATTTATCCCGATCAGTACAAAGTGATAAATCAATCTTTATTATCATTATTACAGATCAGATATGGGTGTCTAGACGACTCCTTCTCCTCAGTGGAGAACCACATCTCCCATATTTCATATCAGACAGTACAAAGTTGATAAATCAACAACTTTCATGTTATACTACGATCCAGCTATGGAGCTACTGGACCCCTTCTCTCAGTGATAGAGACACATTTCCCAATATTCTATTCAGACAGTACAAAGTGATAATCCAATCTTTATTATATTATACATATCAGTTAATGGAGCTACTGACCTCTCTCTCTCGTGTAGAGACAACATTCTCCATATTTCTATCTGACGTACAAAGTGATAATTCCCAATCCTTTTATTATTATACATATCAGTAATGGAGGCTACTACTCCCTTCTCAGTGATTAGGACACTTCCATATTACTATCCGACGCCAGTGGATAAATCCAATCTTATTACCTATTATACAATCAAGTCTGGAATACTGACCCTTCTCAGGATAGTAGACACATTTCAAATATTTCTATCATAACAGTACCAAAGTATAATCTAGCTTTATTATTATTATCCAGATCAGTTATGGAGTTGATCGTATTGACCATTCTCTCAGTGATAGAGACACATTCCCATATTCTCTATCGGACAGTACAAAGTGAAAAAAATCCAAATTATTATATTATACCGATCAGTATTATGGAGAGCTACTGACCCTACTTTCAGGTGATAGAGACACAATTCCCATATTTCTATCATACAGTACATAGTGATAAATCCAATTTTATGAATATATACAAGATCATTATGTGAGCTATGGACCCGTCCTCTCAGTGGATAGAGAACATTCCATTTCCCATATTTTTATTGGACAGTACAAGTGAAAATCCAAATCTTTTTTTATATTATACAAACGTTATGGAGCTACTGACCCTTCTTCTCCTTCAGTGCATAGAGACACATCCCATATTGCATCATATAGTAGCAAAGTAATAAATCCAATCTTATATTATATTATACAGATCAGCTATGGAGCTCTGACCCTTCTCTCAGTGATAGAGACACATCTCCCATATTTCTATCGGACAGTACACAAAGTGATAAATCCAATCTTTATTATATTATACAAGAACAGATTGGAGCTATTGACCCATTCTCTAGTGATAGAGAAACATTCCCATATTCTATATGGCCAGTGCAAAGTGATTAATCCATCTTTATTATATTACAGATCAGTGATGAGGTTACTGACCCTGTCTCTTCAGTGATAAGAGATCACATTCACATAATTTCTATCAGACAGTACAAAGTGATATAATCCAATCTATTATAGATAAACCTATCATTATGGAGCTAAGCGACCCTCTCTCCCAGTGATAGAGACACATTCCCATATTTCTATCCGACAGTCAAAAGTGATAACCCAATCTTTATTATATTATACTATCAGTTGCTGGAGCTTACTGACCCCTTCTCTCAGTGATAGGAGCACATTCCCATATTTCTATCCAGACAGTACAAAGTGATCAATATCCTAATGCCTTAATTATTTAACATATCAGTTTATGGCGCTACTGGCCCTTACGTACGGGTGCGTCAGTGAGGAGAGCCTTACATCCCTATCTATCTATCTGGACAGTACAAGTGATAATTCCAATCTTTATTATATTTATATCATATCAGTATGGAGCTAATGACCTTCCTCATGATAGAGACACATTTCCCATATTTCTATCCGACAGCACAATAGATTAAATCCATTTTATTATATTATACGATCAGTATTGAAACTACTGACCCTTCTCTCAGGAGATAGCAGACACATTCACATATCTATCATCCATCACAGTACAAGTAAAATCTAGTCTTTATTATATTAACAGTCAGTTATGGAGCTACGACCATTTATCTCTTCGAGTGATTAGACACATTCCCATATTCTCTAATGCGTACATACAAAGTGAACAAATCCAATATTTATTATATTACTACAGATCGTTATGGCTTACTGACACTACTTCTTTCAGTGTAACGAGGACCACATTCCCATATTTCTATCATACAAGCATAGTGATTAATCAATCTTTTATGATATATATAAACAGATCAGGTATAATGGAAGCTACTGCTTCTCGCAGTGAATGAGACACATTCCCAATTTTTAATTGGACAGTAAACCAAGCTGATAAATCCAATCTTTTTATATTATATACAGAACAGATTATGGAGACTTCTTACGACCCTCTCTCTCAGTGATAGAGGACCACATTCCCATATTTTCGTCATATAGTACAAAGTGATAAATCGCAATCTTTATTATTTAGACAGATCAGCTATGGGCGTACTAACTGACCCTTCTCTCTCAGTGATAGAGACACTTACCAATATCTCTCTAATCGGACAGTAGCAACAGTGCATAAATCCAAAATCTTATTATATTTACATATCTTTTATGGAGCTACTGACACCTTACTCTCAGTGAAGAGACACCTTCCCATATTTCATATCCGACAGCACAAAGTGATAAAATCCAATCTTTATATATTAGTAATACAAGTATCATATATGGAACTACTGACCCTTCCTCCAGTGATAGAAGACAAACATCACATTTTCTATCAATACGTACAAAAGTGATAAATCCAATCTTTAATATATAATTAAACAGATAGCTATGGGATACTGACACCTTCTCTCAGTGATAGCGACACATCTCCAATTTCTGATCTGACAGTACAAGTTGTATATCACCAATATAGTCATTTATTATATTTATACAGATCAGTTATGTTAGCTACTGACCCTCTCTCAGTGATAGAGACACACAATCCCATATTTCTATTGGACAGATCAATTAAGATGATAATCATCTTTATTATATTATACAGTAACAGTTATGGAAGCTATGAACCTTATATCTCGATAGAGACACAATTCCCATAATTTCTATCTATAGACACAAGGATAAATCCAAATCTTTATTATATTATAAAGATCAGTTATGGAGATCGAACCCTTCTCTCAGTGATAGAGACACCAATTCCCATATTCTATCGGCAGATACAAAAATTAATAAATCACAAGTCTTTAGATTATATAACGATCATCTATGGAGCTACTGACACGCCTTCTCTCAGTTGATAGGAGCCATTCCCATATTTCTACTAAAAAAGGAAGTCAAAAGTGAATAAATCTAATCTTTATTATATATAACAGATCAGCTAATGGAGCTACTGACCCTTTCTCTCAGTAGATAGAGAACATCCCATTTTGCCATCGGACATAAAAGTGAATAAATCTAATCGTATTAATATGATACATATCAGTATATGGACCTACTGACCTCTACCTCTCTCAGTGATACGAAGACAACTTATTCCCATATTCTAACTCCGAAACAGCACAAAGTGCATAATCCAATCTTTATTTTATTATACAGATCATTATGGAAACTACTGACCCCTCTCTCAGTGATAGAGACACATTCACATATTCTCTATCAACAGTAACCAAGTGAATAAATTAATCCCAATCTTTATATATATACAGATCAGCTATGGAGCGTACTGACCTTCCTCATGAATAGAGAACACAACAAATTCCCATATTTCTATAATACCTGACAGTACAAAGTGATATATCCCAATTTTTATTCATACGTAATAATAAGATTCAGTCTTATGGGTAGCTAACTGAACCCTTCTCTCAGTGATAGAGAAACAGTTCCCATATTTCCTATGGACATGGACAGTACAAGATGATAATTACATCTATTATTATATTACATATCATGCGTATGGAGCTACGACCCTTCATCTAGTGTTCAGTGATAAGAGACACATCCACTAATATTTCTATCCGACAGCACAAGTGATAATCAACTTTATTTTATTATACAGATCAGTTATGGAACTACTGACCTTCCTTCAGTGATATGGAACATTCACATATTTCTATCATACAAGAACAAAGTGATAAATCCACCAATCTTTAAGACTATTATACAGATCAGTATGTCTATACTGACTAACCCTTCTTCAGGGATAGAGACACATTCCCCAATTTCTATCTGACATATAACAAATGATACATATCACATTTTATTACATTACATAACGATACAGTTATGGAGCTACTACCTTCTCCAATCGTGATAGAGACACATTCCCATATGTATCCTATTGGACAGTACAAGTGATAAATCCCATCTTATATTAATTATACAGATCAGCTATGGAGTACTAGTACCCTACTCTCAGTGATAAGACACATTCCCCATCATTTCATTAGGAGCATTAACAAAGGAAAATCCATCTTTAATTATTATACAGAACAGTTATAGGAGCTACGACCCTTATCTAAGTGATAGGACACATTCCCATATTTTCTATCATATACGTACAACAGTGATAAATCCATCTAATTTATTAGATTTACAGATCAGTTATGGAGCTACTGACCCTTCTCTCGTGATAGAGACAACAATTCCATATTTCTATTGACAGTACAACGTGATAGCAATCCGGTCTTATTATTTTATAACAGTACAGTTATGAGTCTACTAGACACTTACTACTCATGATAAGCATTAACATATCCATTTACTATCCAGGACAGTACAAAGTGATAAATCTAATCTTTATTTATATAAGACAGTCAGACCTTATGGGAGCTAGAACCTCCTCTCATCATAGCGAGACACACTGTCCCATATTTACTAATCGGACATACAAATGTGATAAATCTAATCTTCATTATATTACAACAGACAAAAGTTGACAATGGAGTCGATGACCCTCTCTCTCCAGTGAATAGAAACACATTCCACTATTTCATCAGACGTACCAAAGGTGATAAATCCAATCTTTATAAAATATACAGACAGCTAAGGAGCTACTGACCCTTCTCTCAGTGGTAGGACACCTTCCCGTATTGCATCGGACAGTAAAACGTGATTAATCAATTTTTATCTATATTAATACGATCATTATGGAGTACTGACCCTATCTCTTCAGTGATAGAGTAACACTTCCCCCCATATTTCTATAATACAGTACAAACGTGATAAACTGATCGTATAAGATAAATAAAGATTGGATTTATCGGAAGCCATGACCCTTCCATCAGTGATAAGCGACACATACCCATATTTCTATCATATAGACCAAAGTGGAAAAATCCAATCTTTATATATATAATACAGATTCAAGCTATGGAACTACTGACCCTTCTCTCATGATAGAGACCACATTTCCCAATATTGTCTTCATATAGTACAAGTTGATAATACACATCTTTATTAATATTATACAAACGAATCAAGTTATGGAGCATACTGACCCTTCTCTCAGTGGATAGAGACAACATTCCACATATTCTAACTAATCGGACATGTACAAAGTGGATAACATCACAATCTTTATTATATTTCCATCAGCACGTTATGGATATACACCTTCTACTCAGTGTAGAGGACACTATTCCTAATTTATCTACAACCGTACAAAGTGAATAAAATCCAATCCTTTAATTATTATAAACAGATCAGCTATGGAGCTACTAGACCCCTTCTCTCAGTGATAGAGACCATTCTTCCCATTTTTCTATCGGCACAGTACCAAAGTGATAAATCTAATCTTTATATTTATAAACTACAGATCAGTTATGGAGCGACTGACCCGTTCTCTTCCCAGTGATACAGACACTTCCCATTTTTACTGATATCGTAACCAAAGTGTAAATCCAATCTTATTATATTACATAAAACAGATCAGTTATGATGCTACTAGACCACACTCTATCTCAAGTGCATAGAGACAAACTTTCTCCCTCATATTTCTATCATACAGTAACAACAGTCGATAAATCCATCGTTATTATAGCTATACAGATCAGATTATGGAACTGCTGACTAGACCCTTCTCTCAGGATATGAGCAACATTCCCATTTTCTAATCGGACAGTACAAAGTGATAAATCCCCCACAATCTTTATGTATATTATACAGATCAGAATTATGGAGCTAACTGACCGCTTCTCTCAGTGATTAGAGACATTTCCCATATTCTATCAAGACAGTACAAAGTGATAATCCATCTTTATTATATTACAGATCGACTATGGAGCTCCCACAGAAAAAAAACTGACCCTTTCTGCAGTTGATAGAGACACTTTCTCTATTTCTATCATACAGTACGAAAGTGAAAATCATCTTATATTATATATACAGATCATATATGAGCATACAGACCCTTCCTTCCAGTGATAGAGCAGAACATTCCCCTATTCTATCAACAGTACAAAGGATGTAAATCCACATCTTTATTATATTATACAATCAGTAGGAACTACACAGCCCACTCTCTCAGTGGAAGAACCACATTCCATAATTTCATAATCGAACAGTAACAAAGTGTTTAATATCCAATCATTTATTATATTCATACAGATCAAGCTATGGAGCTAACTTGACCCTCTCTCAGGGAATAGAGACGCATTCCACATATTTCCTATCATTTACAGTACAAAGTGAAAACCTAATCTTTATTATATTATAACAATCAGTAATGGAGCTACTTGACCCTTCTATCGCCTTGATAGAGACACATCCCATAATTTACTAATCATACAACAAAGTGATAAAATCCAATCTTTAGTTATATTATACAGATTCAGTTATATGAAGCTCACTGTACCCTCTCTCAGTGATAGAGACCAACATTCCCCTATTTTATTCATACAGTACAACAAAGTGTAAATCCAAATCTTTATTAATATCATACAGATAGTTATGGCGAACTAAAGCCATCTCTCAGTGATAAGGACACATCCCATATTTCTATCGGACAGTACAAAGTGATAAATCCATTCTTTTATTATATTATACAGTAGCTATAGAGCTAATGACCCTTTCTCAGTGATAGAAGACACATCCCATAGTTCTATAGGGGACAGTACAAAGTGATAAATCCAATCTTTTAGTATATATACAGATTCAGTTATGGAGAGCTACTGGACCCTTCTCTCAGTGATAGAGACACATTACCAGATTCTATCGGATCAGTACAAAGTGATCATCAATTATTTAGCTAGTAAGTAAATTAGAATTAGTGAAATATTTTGCGTTGGACCTGGGTTGGAATTGTCACATCTAATGATATTATGTGGGAAAGAGACGAACAAATGTTAAGAAACTCCTCTTGTCTGAGGATTGGACTTGTGTTGAGTTCTCATTAAAGACAATTTAATTGCAATGATAAATTATTCAATCCATGACACAAAAACATATTTGGAAATCATCCTCGTTATTATATTCATTTGTGGGATTTTTTCTTCTGGAATTATTCCCTATATAGGTGGATTGATAAGGGAAAAACAAATTCCAATATGAATGAAGGTTTTACTTTTTTCATCTACATGGGGAGATAATGATTTATTTATGGGTTATGGCGATGACTTAAACCGATACCATTTACACATTAACGTCCCTATACCCCTATGATGTGATTAACTGAAGAAAGGAAATACAAAGATATTTATTAAAGCATTCATTATTAATTATCCAGAGGAAAGTTAATTCAGATATTGGAATTGGTAATTTTTATGTGTGAGACATATAGACCAAACCAAGAATCCAATATTATAAACAAATGGGAATGTTTCTTTCAAAAACTGCACTTTAAGAGGACTAAAGAATGAAGGGGCAAATGACCATCTCTCCATGTTGTGTGCACCTTGGACAGTCAATATGATGTCTCAGGCACTTCAAGAGGATCCATGCTTACCTAAAATAAAAATTTCTCAGAAAGCATAGTGAGGGATATAATTACCACAATAAGGTATAAACTATAGTTATATTAAATATTATCAAAATGAATTGTGCATAGAAACTACCAATATAAAGGGGATTGTGAAGGACACAAGCCAGGGAGATCCAATACTGGACCCGCGTTAATACCTTTAGCCGATACCACAAGACAGTAACTAACAAAAACATGATTACCTCAGTTATTGCATTATTGCAAGGTTAAGGATCGCAACTTAATGGCTCCCCACTGTACCATTAAGTTTGCTTTACAAGGTAGCAGGCAAAACTTCCTAACGGTAGAGTGGTTGGATCGTTAGACATCGCTATTTCCAAAAAACATTCGGAACGTGGCGCTGTTGCTCTAATCCAGACCCTCCCCTACAAAAATATCAACCCTACGTTAACCCGAGTGAGTGAGTGAGTGAGGGCTTTGCCTTTTCGAAACAAAACCTGCTTAACTTTTGTAAGTAAGGTGCAATGAATGAGCCTGCCAAATTTAAGCCGTCTGCCTCCACGGCAAGTTGGAGAATTAGTGATGAGTGAGGCAAGTTGGAGAATTAGTGATGAGTGAGTGAGTGAGTGAGGGCGGCAAGTTGGAGAATTAGTGATGAGTGAGTGAGTGAGGGCTTTGCCTTTTCGAAACGAAACATGCTTAACTTTTGTAAGTAAGGTGCAATGAATTAGCCTGCCAAATTTAAGCAGTCATCCTCCACGGCAAGTTGGAGAATAAGTGATGAGTGAATGAGTGAGGGCTTTGCCTTTTCAAAACGAAACCTGCTTAATATCTGTTGTATTCAATTAGATCAACTGGACTTGAAATGTAGTTCTTGAAGACGTTTCGCTAGTCATCCGACTGGCTTTCTCAATTCAGAATGACTTGTACAAGAATCTGTGGCAATTATGTACCCTGGAAAATCCCAATTAGCATATCACAGCCAGGTGTTAAGGGTGTGATTGGATAGTGGCTAAGAGGTGTTATAGGAACGCCCAGAGTAAGGTGTTAAAACAGCATTGTACATGGCAGACAGTTGGTGTCGAACCCCCCCACCTCTATTTAGGCTTGGTTTCTTTATTTTCACATAAATGGCCTCCTTAACACCTCTCTTGAACCAGTCACATTCCTTCGCCAGTATGTTAACATTACAATCTTCAAAGGTATGTCCTTTATCCTTAAGATGCAGGTACACGGCTGAGTCCTGACCCGAGGAATTGGCTCTTCTGTGCTGGGCCATACGTTGATGCAGTTGCTGTTTGGTCTCCCCCACATACAAATCAGAGCATTCTTCACTGCACTGCACTGCATATATGATGTTGCTTTCTTGTGTTTAGGTATTGGGTCTTTCGGATGTACCAATTGCTGCCTCAGTGTGTTGTTCGGTTTAAAGCAGACAGGGATACGATGTTTTTTGAAAATTCTTCTTAATTTCTCGGAGACCCCTGCTACATATGGGATGACCATGTTCTTCCTCCTGTCTTGCTTTTCCCCTTCACTGTTGGTATTCGTGTTCTTTTCTTTCCTTCTACTTCTTTTGACAGAGGCCCAGTCTGGATATCCACAAGGTTTAAGGGCTCCTCTGAGATGTTTCATTTCTTTAGCCTTCTCCTCTGTGCTAGTGGGGATGTTCTCGGCTCTGTGTTGCAGGGTTCTGTTACTTTTTCCTCCAAAGGCCCAGTCTGGATATCCACAAGTTTAAGGGCTCCTCTTGAGAGATGTTTCATTTCTTTAGCCTCGCCTCTGTGCTAGTGGGGATGTTCTCGGCTCTGTGTTGCAGGGTCTTGCATGACCCCCACGCTTGTGATCTAAAGGGTGGTGGGAGTCAAAACATCAAATACTGATCGTGTGTGGTTGGTTTTCTGTAAACCCTCTACTCCAGTTTACCATTTTCCTTAACTTCTAACCAAGCCGTCCAAGAAGCCAGTTTGTGTTTTGTACCTTTCCCTTGTGAATTTGATGTTTTGGTCTACCGCATTTAATGTGTTCTGGTGAAAGCTTGACTTTTCTGGTGTGGATTTAACCCAGGTGTCATTCAAACATATCTGAAACCAGTGGCTGGGTGCTATGCCCTAAAGGATAAGCGCCTGGTTTTACCTCCTCATGTAAAGGGTGGCCACAATAGGTGAAAATGGAGATCCCATAGACCATCCATGTTTTTGCTTAAGAATTATCCCTGTATTTGAAATAGGTGGTATTCAGGCACAAAGACCAACAAGAACACACCTGTTGGGGTTGAGATCAGTTCTGCTGGTAAGGTGCTGTCTTGGCCCAGCGTTTTACACCAGTATCAGCCTCCTTGTGGGTACAAGTGAGAGAGATGGAAAGGAATGGTAAACTGGAAGTAAGATGGTTTACAGAAAACCAACACACCACAGATCAGTATGATGTTTTTGAACCTCCCCAAACCTTTAGATCACAAGTGGCCAAGATGTCCCGAGCGATATCGCACTTTTTTGGGTCTGTCCCACCCCCCGTTGGCCTAGGTTACCCCCCCCCGTTAATCCGTGGAGTGAGGCCCACTACACAGTGAAGCCACTTTTGTGGCGACGCGTCCCCCGACCCCCCCGACACCAAGACCCAGACCATGTTCTTCCTCCTGTCTTGCTTTTCCCCTTCACTGTTGGTATTCGTGTTCTTTTCTTTCCTTCTACTTCTTTTGACAGAGGCCCAGTCTGGATATCCACAAGGTTTAAGGGCTCCTCTGAGATGTTTCATTTCTTTAGCCTTCTCCTCTGTGCTAGTGGGGATGTTCTCGGCTCTGTGTTGCAGGGTTCTGATGACACCCAGCTTGTGATCTAAAGGGTGGTGGGAGTCAAACATCAAATACTGATCTGTGTGTGTTGGTTTCTGTAAACCTCTACTTCCAGTTTACCATTTTCCTTTCCATCTCTACCCACAAACCCAAAAGGGCCGAACTGCACCCCCACTACCCCAACAGCCAACACCTGCCCCACCCCGGTGGACACCCAACCTCTGCAACCACCCTAACAGAGACAGCGGGCCAACCTGGGCCTCCACCTGCAAATATAAAGCACAAAGCACCAAACCAAATATACAGCTGAACCCCACACAGCAAACAAGACTACAGGCAAAATGCCTCCCCCAAGAAAAGCCCAAGACGCAGCGGCAAAGTTGGAAAGGTTCAGACATTCCACCGAGGAAGAACACGCCACTGACCCTAACAACCCAACTACGCCGAACACTGATACCATACGACCAGACATGGCGGCCAAACTCCTGGGACTAAGAGTCTCGAGCGTGTAGACAGAGGGATAGCCCTCAGTGAGACCCGGCATAGTATTTAACAGGCCCCGGAGAGAAGGACTAGGAGGCTCAGAGTGGTAGACAAAGTGCTAGAGTCCGCAGTGTAACCCTTCATATGTTTACAAGGCTCGGTGGGGGCCCCGCGTAAAAAGGACTAGGATTCTTCTATCAGTGGTTCACAGTGATATCCCGCATTTTATACCTTCATATTTTACAGTCCCTGCTATAAGGACTAGGAATCTCATAGTGTGACAGATTGAATATCCCCAGTTATACCCTTGCCAGATTATTACAGTCCACCGGTAAGACGAAGGTTCTCTATAGTGTATACGGAGGGATATTCTCATTTATACCTTCTATTATTACAGTCCCCCCAGGCGTATAAGGGAGCCAGGACTATGAGTCCTCTATATGTCTTGAATACGGAGTGAGATATCCGTCATATGCCCCTTTATATTATTACGGGGTCCCCTGCTAGGTAAGGACCTGGATTCTCTAGCTTGTCGTACAGATGAATATTCCTCTTTGATCCCTGTCATATTATTACAGTCCCTGCGATAAGGACTAATTCTCTATAGCGTGAACGGTGGTGAATATCCCTCATTATTACCCTTCATATTAGTACATCCCCTGCTATAAAGGACTAGGAGTATCTATAGTGTATACGTAGTGAATCTATCACTCAATTTGTACCTTCTAGTAATTACAGTCCACGCGATAAAGGATTAGGCGTCTCTATACGGATACTACCGATGAATATTCCTCATTTGAGTACCCTTCATCTTATTACAGTCCCCATCGTATAATTGACTAGGGGATTCTCTATATTCGACTAGCAGAGTGAATATTCCTCTTTTCCCTTCATAATTATTACAGTCCCCGCTATAAGGACTAGGATTCTCTATAGTGTATACATAGTGTAAGATATTCCTCATTTATACCCATGCATATTATTACAGTCCCTCGCCTATCGAGGACTAGGATTCTTCATAATAGTTTATAACCTGCGTGAATATTCCTCACTGGTACCCCTTCATATTTTACAGTCCCCGGGTCCCCGCTATAAGGACGGAGGATTCTCTATAGGTATACAGGGTGGGGCCTATTCCTCATTTTATAGAACCCTGTATATATATTACGCAGTCCCGCTATAATGACAATAAGGATTCTTCTATAGTGTATACAAGTATTCCCTCAGTTGATACCCTTCATATTATGACCGTCCCCTGTATAGGACTAGATTCGTACTAAATAGTGGTCTAACGGATTTAATATGTCCTCGTGTATACCCTTCATATTATTACAGTCCCCGCTAAAGGAGCTAGGATGTCTCTATAGTGAATACGGAGTTAATGTCCTCATTTATACCCTTTTATGATATACAGATCCCCTAGCTATAGGGAGAAAGACTAAGATTCTCTAAGGTGTATACAGAGTGAATAGTCCGCATTTAACCCGTCATATTATTACAGGCCCTGCTATAAGGACAAAGGATTCTTATATCGTAATACGGATGAATATTCCTCATTTATACCCTTCAATTTTAAGTCCCTGCTATAAGGACTGAGGAGTCTCTATAGGTGTAAGGCAAGGGAAATTCCTCATTTAACCCTTCATATTATTACAGTCCCCAGCCGCTATAAGGATTAGGATTCTCTATAGCGTATACTCGAGTGGAATAATTCCTCATTTATACCCTCATAGTATTACAGTCCCCGCTAAGGACTAGGATTCTCTCATAGCGAATACATAGTGAATATTCCCTCATTTATACCCTTCATATTATTACAGTCAACGTGGCCCCCAGCATAAGGATAGAGATTCTCTATATTGTATACAGTAGTAAATATGCCCATTTATAACCCTTCCTATTATTAATACAAGTCCGCCTCTATAGGTACTATGATTCTCTATAGTGTATACAGAGTGAATATGCCCTCACTTGACACCCGTCAGATTATACAGTCCCCGCTATAAGACTAGAGCTCTCTTAGTGTATACGGGTGAATATCCTCATTTTATACCCTTGAGCATATTATTAGACAGTCGCCCGCTATAAGACTAGGATTTTCCCCCCCCCCCCCCCCCCCCCCCCCCCCTCTACATAGTTATACATAGTTAATATCCGCGATTGATACCGTCTTGCATATATTACCAGTCCCCTGCTATAGGACTATGGATTCTCTATGAGTGTGGTTACAGAGTGAAGATTCCTCATTTCTAACCCTTCATATTTATTACAGTCCCGGCGACTATAAAAAGGACTAAGATTCCTCTATAGTGGGTGTACAGAGTGAATATTCCTCATTTATACCCTTCATATATTACAGTGCCCCTCTGATAAGGACTAGGATTCTCTAGAAAATTGTATACCAGGAATATTCCTCATTTATACACTTCCATGTTATTAGACGTCCCCGCGTAGAAGGACTAGGATTGCTCTAGTGGTGAAAATAACCAGTGAATATTCCTCATTTATGCCCTTGCTTATTATTACAGGTCCCTGCTATGGTAGGACAGGTATTCTCTATAAGTGTATACAGACTGAATATTCCTCATTTATACCCTTCATATTATTACCGTCCCCGCTTATAAGGACTAGGATTCTCTATAGTGTATACAGGTGATATCTTCCTCATTTATACCCTTCATATTATTCAGTCCCCGTCCCCGCTATCAGGACTAGGATCTCTATTGTATCGAGTTAATATTCCGCATTTATACCCTTCATTTCTTACAGTTCCCCGTCTATAGGACTAGGATTCTCTATAGTGAATACTGAGTGAATATTCTTCGTTATACCCTTCAATATTTATTACATCCCCGCTATAAGGACTAGGATTCTCTATCGTTGTATACGGAGTGAATATTCCTTCATTATACTCTTCTATTTTACATCCCCGCTATAAGGACTAGGATTCTCTATATGTTACAGAGTGAATATTCCTCATTTATACCTTCTATATTACAGTCCCGCTATAAGGACTAGGATTCGCTATAGTGTATAAACAGAGTGATATTCCTCATTTATCCCTTCTCTTATTACAGTACAGTCCCTGCTATAAGGACTAGATTCTCTATAGTGGAACAGAGTGAATATTCCTCATTTATACCTTTCATATTCTTACAGTCCCCGCTATAAGGACTAGGAATTCTCTATAGTGTATACATGGTGCAATATTCCTCATTTATACCTTCATATTATTACGTCCCCGCTATACGGACTAGGATTCTCTTAGTGATCAGATGAATATTCCTCATGTTATCCCTTCATATTATTACAGTCCCCGCTATAATACTAGTATTCTCACATGAATACGAGTGAATATTCCCATTTCTACCCTTCATATTATTACAGTCCTGCTATAAGGACTAGGTTTCTATAGTGTATACAGAGTGGGAAATATTCCTCATTTTTACACTTCATATTATTCCAGTCCCTGCTTAAGGACTAGGATATTCTATAGTGTATACAGAGTGAAGATTCCTCATTTATACCTTCATATTATTACAGTCCGGCTATAAGGACTAGGATTTTCTTAGTGTAACAGAGTGAATATTCTCATTTTTACCCCCTTCAGATTATTACAAGTCCCCGCTATAAGACTAGGATTCTCTTATAGTGCTACCGAGTGCATATGCCTCATTTAAATACCCTTCATAGTTATTACCGTCCCTGCCCTATAAGGACTAGGATGCTCTTAGTGAATACGAGTGCTATTCCCTCATTTAAACCCTTCATATTATTAACAGTCCCCGCTAGAAGGACTAGGATTCTCTATCGTGTATACAGAGTAATATTCCTCATTTATACAACCAAAACCTTCATATTATTACAGTCCCCGCGATAAGGACTAGGATTCCTCTATAGTGTTTACAGCGTGAAATCCTCCCTTACACCAACCCATTCATATTATTACAGTCCCCGCTTAGGACTAGGATTCTTCTCTAGTTATACAGTTTTTGAATATTCCTCATTTCGACCCTTCATATTATGACAGTCCCCGCTATAAAGGACTAGGCATGCTTCTATAGTGTATACAGAGTGAAATATTCCTCATTATACCCTTCATATTAATTACATTCCCCACTATAGGACTAGGGTTCTCTACAGTGTCTCAGAGTGTAATATCCCTCATATTATACCTTTCATATTATTATCCGTCCCGTATAAGGACTAGGATTCCCTCTATATTGTATACAGAGCGAATATTCCTTACTTACAACCCTTCATATTTTGCAGTCCCGCTATCAGGGAAAACAACAACCCAAGGATTCTCTATAGTGTTATACAGGTGAATATCCTTCATTTCACTTTACCACCCTTCCTATTATTACAGTCCCCCTATAAAGGACTAGGTTCTCTATAGTGGATACAGAGTGAATATTTCCTCCTCATTTATCCCCTTCCTATTATTAAAGTCCCTGCCTATAAGGACTAGGATTCTCTATAGGGTTGTACAGATTGGCATATTCCCTCCTTTATTACCCTTCAAGATTATTACGTCCGCCCGCTATAAGGACTAAGATTCCTCTATATGGTATACAGAGTGAATATTCCTCCATTTATACCCTGCTATTATTACAGTACCTGCTAATACGACTAGCTTCTCTAATATGTATACGAGTGAATATTCCTCAGGTATACCCTTCAATGGTATTACAGTCCCCCGCTATAAGGACTCGATTCTCTATAGTGAAGACAGAGTGAATATTCCTCACTTATACCCTTCATATTAATTAGCGTCCCTGCTAATAAGGACTAGGATTCTCTATAGGGTATACAGACTGATAGTCCTCATTTTACCCTTCATATTATTACAGTCCCTCTAGAAGGACTAGATTCTCTATGTGTATACAGAGTGAATCATTCCTCATTTAGACCTCATATTACTTAACATCCCGCTATAAGGAACTAGGTTCTCTAGAGTGTAGACAAGTGAATATCCCCCCTCTTATACCTTTCATATTGATTACAGTCCCTGCGATCAGGACTAGATTCTCTATAGGTATATCGAGCGAATATTCCTCATTTACCTTCATATTGTTACATTCCCCGCTATAGAGGACTAGATTTCATCTATATGAAATACAGAGTGATATTCCTCATTTTACCTTCATATTATTCCTTACGTCCCTGCTATAAGGACTGGTCAAAAAATTTATTCTATGTGTATCCAGATGATATCCCTCCATTTATACCCTTCATATTATTACATTCCCCGCTATAAGGACTAGGATTCTCTCTATTGTATACCGTTGAATATTCCTCATTTTACCCTTCATATTAATTAACAGTCCCTGCTTCTAGGACTAGGATTCTCTATATGTATACAGAGTGGAATATCCCTCATTTTATATACCCTTCATATTATATACAGTCCCTGCTATAAGGACTAGATTCTCTAGTGTATACAGAGTGAATATCCCTCATTTAATACCCTTCTATTATTACGTCCCTGCTATAAAGGACTAGGATTTCTCTATATTGTTATACATATAAATATCCCTCATTTATATACCTTCATATTATACAGTCCCTGTATAATGTAGGATCTCTATAGTGAATACAGAGGGAAATATTCCTCATTTAATAACATTCCTATTTTAACATAGCCACTGCTCATAAGAACTAGATTCTCTACGTGTATACAGAGTGTAATTCCTCATTTAGACCTTCATATTATTACAGTCCCCGCTTAAGGAACTATGATCCTCTATAGTGTATAACAGATGAATATTCTCATATATACCCTTTATATTAATTGATTGCGTCCCGCTATAAGGACGAGTATTCTCTAACAGTGTATACAGAGTGAAATATTGCGTGTATACGAGTGAATATTCCTCATTTATACCCTTCATCTTATTACATCCCTGCTATAATAGACTAGAATTCTCTATAGTGGTATCCAGAGTGAATATTCCTCATTTATAACCCCTTCATCTTATTACAGTCCCCTGCGATAAGGACTAGGATTCTCTATAGTGTATATACAGAGTGAATATTCCTCATTCATACCTTCCATATTATTTACAGTCCCCGCTAATAAAGCCTAGGATTCTCTATAGTGAATACAGAGTGAATGTTCTCATTTATACCCTTCGCATTCATTACAGTCCCTGCTATAAAGGACTAAGGATTCTTATAGTGAAATTACAGAGTGAATATTCCTCATTTATTACCCTTCATATTATTTACAGTCCCCGCTATAAGGACTAGGAATTCTCTAATAGTGGATACGAGTGTCTTCCTCATTTATACCCTTCATATTATTAAAGTCCGCCGCATAAGCTAGGATTCTCATAGTGTACAGAGTGACTCTCCCTCATTTATAACCACTTCCTATTTTACAGTCCCGCCCTCTATAAAGGACTAGGAGTATCTATAGTGTATACAGAGTGAATAGTCCTCATTTATACCCTTCGTATTATTACATCCCCTGCTATAACGAGGTAACTAGTATGACTCTATGTAATACAGAGTGAATATTCCTCATTTATAACCCTTCATATTTTAAGTCCTCCGCTATAAGGACTAGGATTCTCTATAGTGAATACAGAGTGAATATCTCATTTCATACCCTTCCTATTATTAAATTCCCCGCTTAAGGACTAGGATTCTCTATAGTGTAGCAGATGAATTCCCTCATTATCTTCATATTATTACAGTCCCCGCTATAAGACTAGATTCTCTATAAGTGTATACAGATTGAATATTCCTCATTTTATACCCTTTCATATTATTACAGTCCCGCTATAAGGACTAGGATTCCTCTATAGTCTATACGAGTGAATATTCCTCATTTATCCCTTCGTATATTACATTCCCCGCTAAAAAAAGGACCCAGATTCTCTGTAGTTATACATAATTGAATATTCCTCATTGATACCCCTTCATATTATTACAGTCCCCGCTATAAGGACTAGATTCTCTATAGTGTAGACAGAGTGAATATTCGCTCATTTATTACCCTTCATAGTATTACATCCCTCTATAATGACTAGATTCTCTATAGTGTATACAGAGTGATATTCCTCATTATACCCTTCATATTATTACAGTCCCTGCTATGATGACTAGGATTCTCTATAGTGTAACAGAGTGAATATTCCTCATTTATACCTTCATATATTTACAGGCCTGCTATATGGATGACTAGGATTCTCTATAGTTTATACAGATGTGAAATACTTCCTCATTTATAACCCTTCATATTTTACAGTCCCTGCCTATAAGGACTAGGATTCTCTTTGTGAATACAGAGTGATATCCCTCATTTATGACCTTCATATTTATTTACATTCCTGCTATAAAGACTCGATTCTCTAGAGTGTATACAGAGTGACATAGCCCCCAGTAATAAACCTTTCATAGTATTCGCAGTCCCTGCTATAAGACTAGGATTCTCTATGTGTATACAGAAGCGAATTTCCTCAGTTAATACCCTTCATATTACTACCGATCCCTGCGTATAAGGACTGGATTCGCGATAGTGGTCTACAGAGCGAATATGCCTCATTTCATACCCTTCTATTATGCGTCCTGCTAAAGGACTAGCTTTCTCTATAGTGTTCCCGAGCGAATCTTCCTCATTTATAACCCTTCATATTATTACAGTCCCTGCTATAAGGCTAGGATCTCTATGATGTAAACAGAGTGATATCCCCATTTATCCCTCATATTATTACAGTCCCCTGCTATGAGGGACTAGGATCTCTTAGTGTATACAGATTGAATATCCCTCATTTTATACCTTTCATATTATTACAGTCCCCGCTATAAGGACAAAGGATTCTCTATCGTGCTACAGAGTGGAATTTCCTCATTTATACCCTTCAGAATTATTACAGTCCCTGCTATAAGTACTAGGATCTTACAGTGTATACAGAGTGAATATCCCCTCATTTATACTTTCATATTTTACAGTCCCTGCTATAGGACTATGATTCCTTATGTGATCAGAGGAATTAGTCCTAATTTATCCTTCATTAGTACAGTTCCCCGCTATAAGGACTAGGATCTCTATAGTGTATACAGAGTGAATATTCCTCCATTTTATCCCTTCATATTATTACGTCCCTGCTATAAGGACTAGGATTCTACACTGGATAGTGTATACAGAGTGTATTCTTGATGGTACACTGCTTCACATGGGTGTGCATGCAATTCACAGCGTCCGCTGTTAAGAAATAGTCAGTGAAGATGCTCGATATGGAACGAGTGAATCACATCCTCATGTATACCCCTTCCAATATGTACAGTCACTCGAAAAGGACTAGATTCGATATATCAATACAGAATAAATATTCCTCATTATACCCTTCAGATTATTACAGGCCCCGCATAAAGACTAGGACTCCTATAGCTAATACAGAATAATACCTCTATAACCGTCGTATTATTACAGTTTCCCTGCTCATAAGGACTAGGATTCTCTATAGTGTTACAGAGTGAATATTCCTCATTTATCCCTTCATATATTACAGTCCCCGCTATAAGGACTAGGATTCGCTATAGTTGTATACAGTGAATATTCCTCCATTTATTATACCATTGCATATTATTACAGTCCCCGCTATAAGGCACTATTATTCTCTATAGTGAAAGACAGAGTGAATATTCCTCATTTATACGCCTTCATATTATTACGTCCCCCCCGCTATAAGGACTAGGATTCTCTATGTGTAAACAGAGGATATTCCTCATTTTATACCCTTCATATTATTACATCCCCGCTATAAGGACTAGGAATTCTCTATAGTGTATAAAGGGAATATTCCTCTTTATATACCTTCATTTATTAAGTCCCCGCTATAAGAGCCCTAGGATTCTCTATAGTTATACAGAGGAATATCCCTCATGTATCCCTTCATCTTATTACGTCCCTGCTATACAGGACTAGATTCCTCTATAGGGGTATACAGAAGTGACTATTCCTCATTTATACCCTTCAGTTATTACAGCCCCTGGCTATAAGGACTAGGATCTCTATACGTGTAAACAGATGAATATCCTCTTTAATACCCTATCATATTATTACAGTCCCCGCTATAAGACTAGGGATTCCTCTATATGTAATCAGATTGAATATTCCTCATTTATACCCTCAAGCTTAATTACAGTCCCCGCTATAAGGACTAGATTCTCTATAGTGAATACAGAGTGAAATATTCCTCATTTATAACCTTCATATTCTTACAGCCCCCGCTATAAAGGACTAGGATTCTCTATAGTGTATACAGAGTGCCATATTCCCATTTATACCCTTGCAATGATTACAGTCCTGCCTATAAGGACCTAGGATTCTCAGAGTGTATACAGAGTGGAATATTCCTCATTTAGCCCTTCGTATTCTTACAACAGTCCCATGTATAAGGACTAGATTCTACTATAAGTGAATACAATAGTGAATATTCCGCTCATTTATACCCGTCATAATTATTACAGTCCCTGCTAAAGGCCTAGGATTTCTCTATGTCTATACAGAGTAATTTCCCTCATTTATCCCCTTCATATTTTACTGGTCCGTCCCCGCTAATAATGACTGAAGGGATCTCTATAGCGTATACAGAATGACTATTCTCATATATACCCTCGTATATTACAGTCCCTGCTATAAGGACTAGGATTCTCTATAGTGTATCCAGATGGAATATTCCTCATTTATACCCTTCCTTTATTACGTCCCCCGCTATAAGGACTAGGGATTCCTCTATCGTTTTTGGTTAATACAGAGTGAATATTCCTCATTTATACCATCATATTATTACAAGTCCAGTCCCGCTATACGGACTAGGATTCTCTATAGTGAATACGAGTGGAATTTCCTCATTTTATTACCCTTCATATTTATTACGTCCCGCTATAGGCCTAGGATTCTCTATACGGGTATACATAGTGGAATAGCCCGCATTTCATATACCCTCATATTACTTACAGTCCCGCTATAGGACTAGGATTCTCTAGAGTGTATCGAGTGAATCTTCCTCATTTATCTGAGTGGTCCTTCTTCTCGACCCTTCAATTAGTCAGTTCCCCTGCTATAAGACTAAGGATTCTCTATAGTGTATACAGAGTGATATCCCTGCATTTATACCTATCATATATTACAGTCCCCC
Source organism: Hymenochirus boettgeri (assembly GCA_019447015.1). NCBI lineage: Eukaryota > Metazoa > Chordata > Amphibia > Anura > Pipidae > Hymenochirus > Hymenochirus boettgeri. The sequence continues at coordinate 60,417 of JAACNH010000669.1, forward strand.
TATAGGACTAGGTTTCTTCTATAGTGGTTACAGAGTGAATATCCCTCATTTATCCCTTTCATATTATTCAGTCCCTGCCATAAGGACTAAGATTCTCCATAGTGTATACAGAAGTGATATTCCTCATTTCTCCCCTTCATTATTATTACGTCCCCGCGATAAGGACTAGGATCTCTATAGTGTAACAGATTGAATATCCCCTCAATTTATATACCCTTCATTTATTACAGTCCCTGCTATAAAGGACTGATTCTCTATAGTGTATACAAGGTGAATCTCCCTAATTTCTCCCTTTCATATTATTACATTCCCCGCTATAAAGGACAAGGATTCTCTATCGTGTATACAAGTGAATTTCTCATTTATACCCTTTCATATTATTCAGTCCTTCTATAAGGACTGTATTCTCTACAGTGTATACAGAGTGAATATTCCCTCCTTTACCTTTCATTATACAGTCCTTCTTAAAGGACTAGATTCCTTATAGTGAATAAGAAGTGAATATTCCTCATTTATACCCTTCAATATATTTACAGTCCCCGCTAAAGGACTAGGATTCTCTATAGTCTATACAGAGTAAATCTTCCTCATTTTACCCTTCATATTGTACAGTCCCCTTCTATAAAGGACTGGGATTCTCTATGTGTAACAGAGTGAATATTCCTCATTTCTACCCTTCATCTTATTAAGTCCCCGCTTAAAGGACTAGGATCCTCTATAGTGTAATACATAGTGAATATCCCTCATTATACCCTTCATATTTACACGTCCCCGCATAAGGACTAGGAGTCTCTAAGTAGTATACATAGTGAATATTCCTCATTTATACCCTTCATATTATTCAGTCCCCTCTATAAAGGACTAGGATTCATCTATAGTGAAATACCGCAGTGAATATTCTTCGTTTATACCCTTCATAGTATAACAGTCCCGCTTTAGGACTAGATTCCTCATAGTGTGAGGAGTGAAGATTCCTCCATTTATACTCTCATATTATTCAGTTCCCGCGATAAGGACTGGAATTCCGCTATAGTTATACAGAGTGAATATTCCTCATTTATACCCTTCTTAATTATTACATCCCCCTATAAGGACTAGGAATTCCTCTAATAGTGTATACAGATTTGAATATTCTCTTTATCCCCTTCATTTATTACAGTCCCTGCTATAAGGACTAGTTCTCTACTAGTGTATACAAGTGCAAACATTATCCCTCACTATTATATCTCCGCCCACTTCATATTATTAAGTCCCCGCTATAATGAATAAGATTCTCTATAGTGTATAACAGATTGAATATTCCTCATTTACTATACACATTTGGCCGTGCTTCGTCTTCCTTTCCCATATTATTACAGTCCCGCTATAATTACTGGGATTCCTATAGTGTATACATAGTGAAGTCCTTCCTCATTTTACCCGTCATTTATTACAGTCCCTGCTATATAAAGACAGGATTCTCTAGAGTGTAACAGAGTGACTATCCATCATTAATACCTTTCTATATTCATTAACAGTCCCTGCTTATACGGACTAGATCTCTATAGTGTATACAGATCTAATATTCCTCTTGATACACTTCATATTATTACCGTCCCTGCTATAGGACTAGGATTCTCTATAGTGTATACAAGCAAAATATGCCTCCTTTAATCCCTTCATATTAATACACAGTCCCTGCTTCTAAGGACTAGGATTCTCTATAGTTTAAATAACAGAGAGAATATTCCTCATTGATACCCTTCATATTATACAGTCCCTGCTATAAGGACTGGATTCATCTATAGTGTATACGAGTGATATCCCTCATTTATAACCCTTCATATTATTACAGTCCCTGCTATAATGACTAGGATTCTCGATAGTGGATACAGATGAAATCCCTTAAATCATTTATACCTTTCATATTTACAGTCCCCCGCTTAGGACAAGGATTCTCTATAGTCGCGTATACAGAGTGAATAGTTCCTCCATTTATACCCTTCATATTATTACAGTTCCCTGCGATAAGCTAGATTCTCTACAGTGTAATACAGATGGAATATGCCCTCATTTATACCTTTCATCTTAATTCAGTCCCCTGCTATAAGGACTAGGATGTCCTTATATGAATCCAGGTGATATTCCTCATTTAACCCTTCATATTATTCAGTCCCCCGCATAAGGACGAGAGTCTCTATAGTGATAACAGAGTGAATATTCCCTCCTTTATACCCTTCATATTATTACAGTCCCCTGCTATAGACTAGAGATTCTCTATAGTGTAACAGAGTGATATTCCTCATTATCTCCCTTCATATTATTCCGTCCCGGTTAAAAGGACTAGGATTCTCTATAGTGATACAGAGTGAAATAGTCCTCATTTATACCTTCATATTATTACAGGCCCTGCTAAAAGGACTAGGATTCTCTAATAGTCTATACAGAGTAAATCTTCCTCTTTATAACCCTTTCATATTTTTACAGTCCCCCTATAAGGACTAGGATTCTCTATACGTATACAGATGAATATTCCTCATATATCCCTTCATATTATTCTCCCTTGCTATAAGGACTAGATTCTCTATAGTGTATACAGAGTGAATATTCCTCATTTATACCCTTCATATTATTACGTCCGTCCCCGCTATAAAGGACTAGATTCTCTATATGTATACAGAGTGAATATTCCTCATTTATCCATTCATATTATTACAGTCCCCGCTATAAGGACAAGGATTCTCTTATGTTACAGAGTGAATATTCCTCATCTATACCCATCATATTATTACCAGTTCCCTGCTATAGGACTGGAGTCTCTACAGTGTCGACAAGTTGAAATCCCTCATTATACCTTTCATATTATTACAGTCCGCTATAAGAGGACTAGGTTTTCTCTATAGTGTTACAAGTGAAATATCCCTCATTTAATACCTTCATATTATTACAGTCCCCGCTATAAGGACTAGGAATTCTCTATAGTGTATACAGAGTGAATATCCCCCATTTATACCCTCATATTATTTACAGTCCCCGCATAGAGGCCTAGGATTCTCTATAGTGTATACCGAGTGAATATTCCTCATTTAGACCCTTCCCTATTTAATTACAGTCCCCGCCATAAGGACGAGGATTCTCTAGAGTGAATACAGAGTTGACATTCCCTCATTTATACCCCTCGTATTATTACAGTCCCCGCTAAAAGGACCCTTGGAGGATTCTCTATAGTGTATACTGAGTTAATATTCTTCTTTATAACCCTTCGTATTATTACAGTCCCTGCTATACAGGAACTAGGATCTCTCATGTGTATACAGAGTGAATATTCCTCATTTATACCGTTCATATCATTACGGTTCCCTGCGATAAGGACTAGGATTTCTACATTGTAATCAGAGTGAATATTCCCATTTAGACCCTTCATATTATTACAGCCACGCTATCAGACGAGGAAATTCTCTATAGTGTCTACAGCTTGAATATTCCCTCATTTATACCTTCATATTATTGCAGTCCCCGCTATACTGACTAGGATTCTCATAGTGACTACAGAGTGAAATATTTCCTCATTTATACCCTTCATATTATACAGTCCCCGATAAAGGACTAAGTATTCTCTTAGTGTATAGATGATATTCCTCATTTACCCTTCAAGTATTACAGTCCCCCTATAAGGACGCTAGATTCTCTATGTGTATACAGAGTGAAATATCCTCATTTATACCCTTCATATTATTACAGTCCCGCTGTATAATACAGTACAAAGTGATAAATCCAATCTTTATTATATTATACAGATCAGTTTTATGGAGCTACGGACCCGTCTCTCGTGATAGAGACACCATTCCCATATTTCTATACTCGCATTACAAAGTGATAAATCCCATCTTATTCTATTATACAGATCAGCTATGGAGCTACTGACCCTTCTCTCAGTGAATAGAGACACATTCCGATATTTCTATCGGACAGTCAACAACAGTGATAAATCCAATCTTTATTCATATTATACAGATCAGTTATAAGCTACTGCCCCTTCTCTCAGTGATAGAGACACATCCCATATTTCTATCGGACAGTACAAAGTGATAAACCAATCTTTATTATATTATACAGATCAGCTATGGAGCTCACTGACCCTCCCTCAGTGATAGAGACACATTCCCATATTTCTCTATCGACATTTACACAGTGATAAATCCAATCGTTTATTATATTATACAATCATGCTATGGAGCTACTGACCCTTCGCCATCAGTGATAGAGACGCATGTCTATTCCTATATTCTAATCGACAGTACAAAGTGATAAATCCAATCTTTATTATATTATACAGATCAGCTATGGCTAGCTGACCCTTCTCTCAGTGATCAGACCACATTCTCCTAGTTTCTATTGGACAGTACAAAGTGATAAATCCAATCTTTATTATATTATCAGATCAGTTATGGAGCTACTGACCCTTCTCTCATTGATAGAGACACATTCCCATATTTCTATCAAGACAGTACAAAGTGATAATCCATCTTTATTAATTATACAGATCACTTATGGAGCTACTGACCCTTCTCTCAGTGATAGAGACACATTCTCCCTATTTCTATCGGACAGTACCAGTGATAAATCCCATCTTTATTATATTATACAGATCAGATATGGAACTACTGACCTTCTCTCAGTGATAGAGACACTTTCCCATATTTCTACATACAGTACAAAGTGATCAATCCAATCTTTATTATATTATACAGATCATCTTGGAGCTACTGACCCTTCTCTCAGTGATAGACACACCTCTCCCATATTCTATCTACGACACAAAGTGATATATCCAATCTTTTTATATTATACAGATCAGTTATGAGCTACTGACCCTTCTCTCAGTGATAGAGACACATTCCCATATTTCTCATGACATACAGTGATAAATCCAATCTTTATATATTTACAGATCACTTGGAGCTATTGTCCACTTCTACCGTACCTTCTGCCCTTGCACATCCCCTTTCTCTCAGTGTAGAGACACATTCCCATATTTCTATTGGACAGTACAAAGTGATAATCCATCTTTATTATAATTAGACAGTCCGTGTATGGAGCTACTGACCCTTCTCTCATGATAGAGACACATTCCCATATTTCTATCAGACAGCACAAAGTGATAATCCAATCTTTATTATATTATACAGATCAGCGTATGGAGCTACTGACCCCTTCTCTCAGTGATGAGACACATTCCCATATTTCTATGACAGTACAAAGTGATAATCCAATCTTTATTATATTATACAGATCAGTATGGACTACTGACCCTTCTCTCAGTGATAGAGACACATTCCCATACATTTTCTATCGGACATACAAAGTGAAAAATCCATCATTTATTATCTATAACAGATCATTTTATGGAGCTACTGACCCTTCTCTCAGTGATAGAGACACATTCCCATCTTCCTATCGGACAGTACAAAGGGATAAATTCCATCTTATTTATTATACGATCAGTTATAGAGCTACTACCCTTCTCTCAGTGATAGAGACACATTCCCATATTTTATCATGACAGTACAAAGTGATAAATCCAATCTTTTTATTATCAACGAATCAGTTATGAGTACTGACCCTTCTCTTCAGTTGATAGAGACAACTTCCCATATTTCTATTGGACGTACAAAGTGAATAATCCAATCTTTTATTATATTATAAGATCAGTATGAGCTACTGACCCTTCTCTCAGTGATAGAGACCATTCCCATATTTCTAATCGGGACAGTACAAAGTGATAAATCCAATCTCTTATTATATATACATACACGTTATGAGTCTGACCCTTCTCTCAGTGATAGATACACATTCCCATATTTCTATCGGACAGTCAAAGTGATAAATCTAATCTTTATTATATTATTACAGATCACTTATGGAGCTACTGACACCTTCTCTCAGTGGATAGAGACCATTCCTCATATTTCTATCATAACAGTACACAAGTGATAAATCCAATCTTATTATATTATACAGATCAGTTATGGAGCTACTGACCCTTCTCATCAGTGATAGAGACACATTCCCATATTTCTATCACACTACCAAAGTGATAAATCCAATCTTATTATATTATACATATCAGTTTTGGAGCTACTGACCCTTCTCTCCAGTGATAGAAACACATTCCCGTATTTCTATTGGACAGTACAAAGTGATAAATCCAATCTTTATTATATTATACAGATCGTTTTGGAGCTACTGACCCTTCTCTCATCAGTGATAGAGACACATTCCCATATTTCTATCACAGTAACAAAGTATAAATCCAATCTATTATATATATTACAGAGTCACTTATGGAGCTACTGACCCTTCTCTCAGTGATAGAGACCATTCCATATTTCTATCCCGGACAGTCAAAAGTGATAAATCCAATCTTTATAATTATACAGATCAGTTATGGAGCTACTGACCCTTCTCTCAGTGATAGAGACACATTCCCCATATTTTCTATCTACAGTACAAAGTGATAAATCCAACGTTTTATATTATACGATCAGTTTATGGAGCTACTGACCCTTCTCTCAGTGATAGAGACACATTCCCATATTCTATCGGACAGTACCAAGTGATAAATCCAATATTTATATATTATACAGATCAGTTATGGAGCTACTGACCCTTCTCTCAGTGATAAGAAATGCACATTCCCATATTTCTATCAACAGTACACAAGTGATAAATCCAATCTTTATTATATTAACAGATCAGCTATGGAGCTACTGACCCTTCTCTCGTGATAGAGACACATTCCCATATTTCTATTGGACAGTACAAAGTGTAAATCCAATCTTTATTATATTATACAGATCAGTTTATGGAGCTACTGACCCTTCTCTCAGTGATAGAGACACATCCCATATTTCTATCAACAGTACAAGTGATAATCCAATCTTTATTATATTATACAGATCATTCGTATGGAGCTACTGCCCCTTCTCTCAGTATAGAGACACATTCCCATATTTTATCATGACAGTACAAAGTGATAAATCCAATCTTTATTATATTATACAGATCAGTTATGAGCTACTGACCCTTCTCTCAGTGATAAGAGACACATTCCCATATTTCTATCGACAGTACAAAGTGATAAATCCATCTTTATTATATTATCAGATCAGTTCTGGAGCTACTGACCCTTCTCTCATTGATGAGACACATTCCCTATTTCTATCGGACCAGTACAAAGTGATAATCCAATCTTATTATATTATACAGATCAGTTATATGAGCTACTGACCCTTCTCTCAGTGATAAGACCATTCCCATATTTCTTCAGACAGTACAAAGTGATAATCCAATCTTTATTATATTATTACAGATCAGCTATGGTAGCTACTGACCTTCTCTTCAGTGATAGAACCCATTCCCATATTTCTATTGACAGTACAAGTGATAAATCCAATCTTTATTATATAATACAGATCAGTTATGGAGCTACTGACCCTTCTCTCAGTGATAGAGACACATTCCCATATTTCTATCGGACAGTACAAAGTGATAAATCCAATCTTTATTATATTATACAAGATCATGTTATGAGCTACTGACCCTCTCTCTCAGTGATGAGACACATTCCCATCTTTCTATCGGACAGTACAAAGTGATAAATCCCAATCTTTATTATATTATACAGATCATTTAGGAGCTACTGACCCTTCTCTCAGTGATAGAGAACACATTCCCAGTATTTCTATCGGACAGTACAAAAGTGTATAAATCCATCTTTATTATATTATACAGATCAGCTATGGAGCTACTGACCCTTCTCTCAGTGATAGAGACACATTCCCCTATATTTCTATTGGACGTACAAAGTGATAAATCCAATCTTTATAATTAATAGATCAGTTAGGGAGCTACTGACCCTTCTCTCAGTGATAGAGACACATTCCCATATTTCTATCAGACATACAAAGTGATAAATCCAATCTTTATTATAATTATACAGATCAGTTATGAGCTACTGACCCTTCTCCTCAGTGATGAGACACATTCCCATATTTCTATCAGACAGTACAAAGTGATAAATCCAATCTTTTTATATTATACGATCAGTTTATGGAGCTACTGAACCCTTCTCTCAGTGATAGAGACACATCCCATATTTCTATCGAGACAGTAACAAAGTGAAAATCCAATCTTTATTATATTATACAGATCATTTATGGAGCTACTGACCCTTCCCTCAGTGATAGAGCACATTCCCTATTTCTATCAGACAGTACAAAGTGATAAATCCAATCTTTATTATATTATACAGATCAGTTATGGAGCTACTGACCCTCTCTCATGATAGAGACACATTCCCATTTCTATACAGTACAAAGTGATAAATCCAATCTTATTATATTATACAGATCAGTTATGGAGCTACGACCCTTCTCTCAGTGATAGAGACCATCTCCCATATTTTCTATCAGTACAATAACAAAGTGTAACATCCAATTCTTTATTTATTATACAGATCATTATGAGCTACTGACCCTTCTCTCAGTGATGAGACACATTCCCATATTTCTTCTAGACAGTACAAAGTGGATATATCCAATCTTTATTATATTATAAGGTATACAGATCAGTTAGGAGCTACTGACCCTTCTCTCAGTGATAGAGACACTTCCCATATTTCTATCATGCAGTACAAAGTGATAATCCAATCTTTAATTATATTATACAGATCAGCTATGAGCTACTGACCCTTCTCTCAGTGATAGAGACACATTCCCGTATTTCTATGGACAGTACAAAGTGATAAATCCATCTTTATTATATTAATACAGATCCAGTTATGGAGCTACTGACCCTCTCTCAGTGATAGAGACACATTCCCATATTTCTATCAGACACGTACACAAGTGATAAATCCAATCTTTATTATATTATACAGATCAGTATGGAGCTACTGACACCTTCTCTCAGTGATAGAGACCAATTCCCATATTTTCTATCAACAGCACAAAGTGATAATCCATCTTTATTATATTATTCAGATCAGCTTTGGAGCTACGACCCTTCTCTCATGATATAGACGACCATTCCCATATTTCTATCGACAGTACAAAGTGATAATCCAATCTTTATTATATTATATACAGATCAGTTATGGCGCTACTGACCCTCTCTTCCTCAGATATAGACCATTCCCCATATTTCTAATCGGACAGTACAAAGTGATAAATCCAATCTTTATTATATATACAGATCAGTTATGAAGCACTGACCCTTCTCTCAGTGATAGACAACATTCCCATATTTTCTATCGACAGTACAAAGTGATAAATCCATCTTTATTATTAAAGATCAGTTCATGAGCTACTGACCCTTCTCTCAGTGATAGAGACACATTCCCATATTTCTATCAAACGTACAAAGTGATAAATCCAATCTTTTTTATATTATCGATCATTATGGAGCTACTGACCCTTCTCTCAGTGATAGAAGCCATTCCCATATTTCTATGGACATTACAAAGTGATAAATCCAATCTTTATTATTATATACAGATCGAGTTATGGAGCTACGACCCTTCTCTCAGTGAAGAGACACATTCCCCTATTTCTATCAGACAGTACAAAGTGATAATCCAATCTATTATATTATACAGATCAGTCTATGAGCTACTGACCCTTCTCTCAGTGATAGATCACATTCCCATATTTCTATCAGTATAGTACAAAGTGTAAATCCAATCTTATTATATTATACAGACCGTTATGGAGCGACTGCCCCTTCTCTCAGTGGATAGAGCACATTCCATATTTTCTATCGACATTACAAAGTGTAAATCCAATCTTTATATATTATACAGATCAGCTATGAGCTACTGACCCTTCTCTCAGTGATAGAGACAATTCCCATATTTCTATCATACACTAACAAATGAATAAATCCAATCTTTATATATTATACAGATCATGCTATGGAGCTACTGACCCTTCTCATCAGTGATAGAGACCATTCCCATTTTCTATTGGACAGTACAAAGTGATAAATCCAATCTTTATTATATTATACGATCAGTTATGGACTACTGACCTTCTCTCAGTGATAGAGACCCATTCCCCATATTTCTATCAGACAGTACAAGTGATAAATCCAATCTTTATTATATTATACAGATCATTATGGATGCTACTGACCCTTCTCTCAGTGATAGAGACACATTCCCATATTTCTATCGACAGTACAAAGTGATAAATCCAATCTTTATTATATTATACAGAATCAGTTATGGACTACGACCCTTCTCTCAGTGATAGAGACACATTCCCATATTTCTATCATACAGTACCAAAGTGATAATCCAATCTTTATTATATTAATCAGATCCTATGGAGCTACTGACCCTCTCTCATGATAGAGACCATTCCCATATTTTCTATGGACAGTACAAAGTTGATAAATCAATCTTTATTATATTATACAGATCATTTATGGAGCTAACTGACCCTTCCTCGTAGATAAGAACACATTCCCATATTTCTATCAATACAGTACAAAGTGATAAATCCAATCTTTATTATATATACAGATCATTATGGAGCTACTGACCCTTTCTCTCAGTGATAGAGACACATTCCCATATTTCTATGGAACAGTAACCAAGTGATAAATCAATCTTTATTATATTATACAGATCATTATGGAGCTACTGACCTTCTCTTCAGTGATAGACCACATTTCCATATTTCTATCAGTACAACAAAGTGATAAATCCAATCTTTATTATATTATCATCAGCTTATTGGAGCTACTGACCCTTCTCTCGTATAGAGACACATTCCCATATTTCTATTGGACAGTACAAGTGTAAATCCCATCTTTATTATATTATACAGATCATTATGGAGCTACTGACCCTTCTCTCAGTGATATAAAACACATTCCCATATTTCTATCGACAGTACAAGTGATAATCCATCTTTAATTATATAGATACAGATCAGTTATAGGAGCTACTGACCCCTTCTCTCAGTGATAGAAACACATTCCCATATTTCTATCAACAGTACAAAGTGATAAATCCAATCTTTATTATATTATACAGATCAGTTATAGAGCTATACTACCCTCTCTCGTGATAGAGACACATTCCCATATTTCTATCGACAGTACAAAGTGATAAATCCAATCTTTATTATATTATAGATCACTATAGATACTGACCCTTCTTTGATAGAACCATTCATATTTCTATGGACCATTCCAATGATAAACCAATCTTTATTATATTATAAGATCATAGAGCTACTGACCCTTCTCGTCGTGAAGAACACATTCCCATATTTAGTTTTTTTTCTATCGGACAGTACAAAAGTGATAATCCGAATCTGTATTTATATTATCCAGATCAGAGTATGGAGCTACTGACCCTTCTCTCAGTTGATAGAGACACATTCCATATTTCTATCGGACAGTACAACGTGATAATCCAATCTTATTATATTATACAGATCAGTTTATGGAGCTACTGACCCTTCTCTTCTAGTGTATAGAGACCATTCCCATATTTCATAACATACAAAGTGATACAATCCAATCTTTATTATATTATACGATCGAGTTCCGGACTACTGACCCTTCTCTCATGATGAGACACCATCCCTATTTCTATCTACACGTACCACTAAGTATAAATCCAGATCTTATTATATTATACAGTCAGTTATGGAGGCTACTGACCCTTCTCTCTAGTGATAGCGACAACAGTTCCCATATTTCTATTTACAGTACAAAGTGATCAAATCCAATCTTATTAATTATACAGATCAGTTTGGGCTTACTGACCCTTCTCTCAAGTGATAGACACGATTCATTCCCATTTTCTATCAGGACATAACAAAGTGCAATCAATCTTTATTATATTATACAGATCCTTATGGAGCTACTGACACTTCTCTCAGTGATAGAGACACATTCCCATATTTCTATCGGACAGTACAAAGTGATAATCCAATCTTTATTATATTATACAGATCCGTTATGGATGCTACGTGACCCTTCCTTCAGGTGATCGAGAACACTTCCCATATTTCTATCAACAGTACAAAGTGTAATCCATCTTTATTATATTATACAGATCAGCTATGGAGCTACTGGACCCTTCTCTCAGTGATAGAGACACATTCCCATATTTCTATCGGACAGTAGCAAAGTGATAAATCCAATCTTTATTATATATACAGATACAGTTATGGAGCTACTGACCTTCTCTCATTATAGAGACACATTCCCATATTTCTATCAAGACAAAGTGATAAATCCAATCTTTTTAATATTATACAGATCAGCTATGGAGCTACTGACCCTTCTCTCAGTGATAGAGACACACATTCCCATATTTCTATGGACAGTGCAAAGTGATAAATCCAATCTTTATTATATTATACAGATCAGTTTGGACTTACTGACCCTTTCTCTCAGTGATAGAGACACATTCCCATATTTCTATCGGACAGTACAAGTGATAAATCCAATCTTTATTATATTATACAGATCATTTATGGAGCTCTGACCCTTCTCTCAGTGATAGAGACACATTCCCATATTTCTTCGGACAGTACAAATGATAAATCCATCTTTTTATATTATACAATCAGTTATGGAGCTTACTGACCCTTCTCTCCGTGATAGAGACACATTCCCATATTTCTATCACACATAAGTGATAAATCCAATCTTTATTATATTATACGATCAGTTATGGAGCTACTGACCCTTCTCTCAGTGCATAGAGACACATTCCCATATTTCTATTACCGTACAAAGTGATAAAATCCATCTTTATTATATTATCCAGATCAGTTAGGAGCTACTGACCCTTCTCTCAGTGATGAGACACTTCCCATATTCTCAGCAGTACAAAGTGATAATCCAATCTTATTATATACAGATCACTTTATGGAGCTACGACCCTTCTCTCAGTGATAGAGACACATTCCCATATTTCTATCGACAGTACAAAGTGAAAATCCAATCTTTATTATATTATACAGATCAGTCTATGGAGCTACTGACCCGTTCTCTCATGATGAGACACTTTCCCATATTTTATCAACAGTAAAGTGATAAATCCATTTTATTATTTTACAGATCAGCTATGGAGGCTACTGACCCTTCTCTCTCGTGATAGAGACACATTCCCGATTCTATCGGACAGTACAGAAGTGAAATCCAATCTTATTATTTATACAGATCAGCTTAGGGCTACTGACCCTTCTCTCAGTGATAAGACACTTCCCATATTCTATCAGACAGTACAAAGTGATAACTCCAAATCTTATTATATTAACAAGTCACTTATGGAGCTACTGACCCTTCTCTCAGTGATAGAGACACATTCCCAATATTTCTAATCGGAACAGTACAAAAGTGTAAATCCACTCTTTATTATATTTACAGATCAGTATTGAGACTACTGACCCTTCTCTCAGTGATCGAGCACTTTCCCATATTTCTATCATACAGTAAAAAAAACAAGTATAATCAATCTTTATTATATTATACAGATCATCTATGCTACTGACCCTGTCTCTCAGTGATAGAGACACATTCCCATATTTCTATCGGGGAACATACAAAGTGATAATCCAATCTTTATTATATTATACAGATCGTTATGGAGCGTAACTGACCCTTCCTCTCAGTTGATAGAACACATTCCCATATTTCATCAACAGCACAAAGATGATAAATCCAATCTTTATTATATTATCCAGTCAGTCTAATGGAGCTACTTGAACCCTTCTCTCATGATAGAGACACAGTCCCATATTTAATGGACAGTACAAAGTGATAAATCCAGCTTTATTATATAATCACAGATCAAGTTAATGGAGCTCACTGACCCTTCTCTCAGTAGAGATACCATCCCATATTTCTATCGACAGTACAAAAGTGATATCCAATCTTTATCTATGATTAAAGATCATGTATGGACTACTGACCCTTCTTCTCAGTGAATCGAAGACACATTCCTATTTCACTATCTAGACAGTGACAAATTGATAATCCAATCTTTTATTATATTAATCATCATTATAGTCTAACTGACCACCTTCTCTCAGTGATAGACCAATTCCCATATTTCAATCAAACAGTACAAAGTGATAAATCCAATCTTTATTATATTATTCAGATCAGCTTATGGAGCTATGACCCTTCTCTTAGTGAGAGAGACCCATTCCATATCTTCTATTCGACAGTCAAGTGATAAATCCAATCTTTATTATATATTCAGATCGTCTATGGATGCTACTGACCCTTCTCTCATGATCGAGACGACATTCCCATATTCTTCAGGACAGTCACAAAGTGATAAATCCATCTCTTTATTATTTATACAGATCAGTTATAGGAGCTACTGACCCCTTCTCTCTCATGATGAGAACACCTTCCCATATTTTCATAGAGTACAAAGTGACTAACTCCAATCTTTATTATATTATACAGATATAGTGGGACTACTGACCCTTCTCTCAGTGGATGAGAACACATTCCCCAATATTTCTATCACATCAGTACAAAGGATAAATCCCTCTTTATTATATATACAGATCATTTATTTAGGATCTACTGACCCTTCTCTAGTGATAGAACACATTCCTTCCATATTTCTATATGACAGGACAAGGGATAAATCCCATCTTTTTATATTATCAGCCGTTACTGAGCTACTGACCCTTCTCCCTCAGTGATAGAGACCACATTCCCATATTTCGATCAGACAGTACAAACAAAGTGATAATCCAATCTTATTAATATTTAACAGATCAGATAGAGCCTCTGACCCTTCTCTCATGATAGAGACACATTCCCATATTTCCTATCAGACAGTATACCAAAGTGATAAATCCAATCATTATTATATTATACGAGCAGTTATGGACTACGATCCCTTCCTCTTCAGTGATAGAGCCACATTCCCTATTTTATCGATACAGTAACAAGATTGACACATCCAATCTTTATTATTTATACACGATCAGTATGGAGCTCTGAACTACACCCTTCTCTTCAGTGATAGAGACCCATTCCGTATTTCTATCTGGACAGTAAAGTGATAAATCCATCTTTTATATTTATATCAGATCATTTGACATGGAGTATCTGAACCTTCTCTCAGTGATAGAGACCATTCCCCCCAAATATTTCTATGGCAGTACAAGTGATAAATCCCATCTTCTATATTGACAGATCCATTTATTGAGCTACAGACCGCCTTCTCTCGCTGATACGAGTACACATTCCCCATATTTCTATTTTCTAATCAGACGAACACAAGTGATAATCCAATCTTTTATTAATTATATCAGATCACTGTAATGAGCTACGTGACCTTCTCTCAGTGTAAGACACATCCCCAATAATTCTCATCGACAGTACAATGATAAATCCTCTTATTATATTATACAGATCATTCTATGGATGCTACTGACCCTTCCCTCTCATTGATAGAGACACATTCCCTATTTCTATCGATTCGTAAAAGTGATAATCCACATCTTTATTATATTATCGACAGCTATGGAGCTTACTGACCCTCTCTCAGTGATAGAGTCACATTCCATATTCTAATCGGACAGTTTACACAAAGTGATAATCCACTCTTTATTATATTATACACGATCATCTATGGAGCTTACTGACCCTTCTCTCAGTGCTAGCATACACCATTCCATATTTCTATCAACTATCAAATGAATAACTCCAATCTTTATATATTATCGAGTCCGCTATGGAGGCTACTGAACCCTTCTCTCACAGTGATAGAAACCCTTCCCATATTTCTATCTGACTCACAAGTGATAAATCCACAATCCTTTATTATTTTACAGATCAGTTATGGAGCTACTCTGACCTTCTCTCATGATAGAGACCATTCCCATATTTCCTGATCATACATCAAATGATAAATCCATCTTTATTATATTATAAACAGATCATTATGGAGCACTGACCCTTCTTCAGTGAATAAGACACATTCCCATATTTCTATCGGACAGTACAATGATAAATCCAATCTTTATTATATGTATACAGATCATGCTATGAGCTACTGACCTTCTCCTCAGTGATAGAGACACATTCCCATATTTCTATCGTACAGTACAAAACGTATAAATACCAATGCTTTATTCATATTATAACGATCAGTTATGAGCGTACTACCTTCTTCAGGTGATAGAACCATTCCATTTTCTATCATACGTTACACAAAGTGACAATCCAGATCTTTATTTATTATCAGATCAGTTATGAGCTACTGGACCCTTCTCTTCAGTGATAAGACCACATTCCCATCTTTTCTATTGGACAGTACAAATTATAATCCAACTCTTTATTAATTATACAGATCAGATATGGGAGCTACTGACCCATTCTCTGCAGTGAGTAGAGACACATTCCCATTATTTCTATCGGACAGTACAAAGTGATTAAATCCATCTTTATTTATATTATACAGATCGTTATAGTAGCTACTGACCCTTCTCCGAGTGATATAGACACCATTCCCAATTTCTATCGGACAGTACACACGTGATAATCCAATCTTTATTATTTATACAGATCAGTTATGGAGCTGACTGAACCCTTCTCTACATGAGAGAGCACATTCCCATACTTTCATCCAGACAGTACAAGTGATAAATCAATCTTTATTATCTGTATCCATATCAGTTCTGGAGCTACTGACCCTTCTCTCAGTGATAGAGACACACTCCCATATTCTTCATACAGTACAAAGTGATAATCCAATCTTTATTATATTTACAGATCGTTATGGGCTCCTGACCTTGCTCTCAGTGGATGAGACACCTTCCGGCATATTTCTATATACAGTAACAAAGTGATAAATCAATCTTTAATTATCTTATATAAGCAGATCAGTTATGGAGCTACTTGCCCTTCTCTCAGTGATAGAGCCACTTCCCCCTATATTTCATCAGGACCAGTACAAAGTGATAAATCCCATCTCTATTCATTTATACGATCACTATATGGAGCTAACTGACCTTCTCTCAGATATGTACACATTCCCATATATTCTATCGAGACCAGTACAAAGTGATATAATCCAATCTTTATTATATTATAACAGATCAGTTATGGATGCTACTGACCCCCTTCTAACTTCAGGATAGAGACAACATTCCCATATTTTCTATCATACAGAATACAAAGTGAAACATCTTAATATCAATCTTATATTAAACTTCTCAGTGATCAGAACTCCCGTCTCTTGGACACTTGAATCATTTAATTCGCATGACTTGACCCTTCTCTCAGTGAATAGAGAACACATTCCCCATATTTCTATCGGACAGTACCAAGTGATAACCGAATCTTTATTATATTACAGATCAGTATCTGGAGCTACTGACCCTTCTCTTCTGCAGTGATAGAGACACATTCCAATAAACAAATATTTCTATCGACACACAAAGTGGATAAATCCAATCTTTATATTATATTATACGATCGCTTTGGAGCTACTGGAACCCTCTTCTCCCCGTGATACGAGACACACTTCCCATATTTCCTATCAGGACAGCTACAATGATAAATCCAATCTTTATTATATTAACAGATCAGTTATGGAGCTACTGCCCTTCTCATCAGTGATAGAGACACATCCCATATTTCTATTGGACAGTACAGAAGTGGATAAAATCCAATCTTAATTAATTTAACAGATCAGTTGGCAGCTACTACCACTTCCTCTCATGATCTAGAACACATTCCCCATATTTCTATCATAATCAGCACAAGTGATAATTCCCGATCTTTATTATATAATACAGATCAGTTAATGGATGCTACTGACCCTCTCTCAGTTGATGAGACACTTGCCCATATTTCTATCAGACAGTAACAAAGGATAAATCCACTCTTATTATAATTATACAATCATCATGGAGCTACTACACCTTCTCTCAGTATAGAGACACATTCCCATATTTCTATCGGACAGTACAAAGTGATAATCCAATCTTTATTATTTACAGATGCATTTTGGAGCGACCGACCCTTCTCTCAGTGATAGGACACATTCCTCATGATTTCTAATGGCACAGTACAAAGTGATAATCCAATCTTTATTTTCATACATCAGATCAGCTATGGAGCTACTGACCCTTTCACCTCTCAGTGAGCTAGAGACCACTTCCCCATTTCTATGACATTACAAAGTGACTAATCCAATCTTGTATTTATTATAAGATCAGCTATGGAGGCTACTAGACGCCTTCTCTCATTGATAGAACACATTCCCATATTATCTATCTGTAGTACACACAAAGTGATAAAATCATCTTATTAATATTATTACAGATCATCTATGGAGCTACTGACCCTCTCTCAGTGATAGAGGTCACATTCCTATATTTCTTATCGACATCCAAGTGATAAATCACAATCTTTATTATATTATACAGATCATTTAGTGGAGCTACTTGGACCCTTCCTCAGTGATAGAGACCATTCCCAATTTCTATCGATCAGTACAAAGTGAAACTCACATCTTACTTATATTATACAGATCAGTTAGGAGCTACTGACCCTTCTCTCAGTGATAGACCACATTCCCACGTATCTATCGACAGTACAAAGTGATAAGCCCTCTTATTAGATTAATACAGACAGTTTTCTTGGAGCTACTTGACCCTTCTCTAGGGATAGAGACCATTCCCATATTTTTCGATCATACAGTACAAAGTGATGAAATCCAATCTTTATTTCATATTAATCATCTATGGGAGCTACTGACCCTTCTCTCAGTGAATAGAGACCATTCCCAGTATTTCTATATCGACAGATAACAAAGTTATAAATCCAACTCTTTAGATTATATTATAGACTTCGCTTATGGAGCTAACTGACGCCTTCTCTCAGTGAAAGAAGACACATTCCCATATTTCTATCAGGACAGTAACAAGTGATAAATTCCAATCTCTTATTATTTATACAGATCAGTTCTATGAGCTACTTACCCTTCTCTCAGTTATAGGAACACTTCCCAATATTCTTCATGACAGTACAAAGTGATTAATCCAATCTTTATTATTTCATAATACAATCAGTTATGGATCGCTGACCCTTCTCCTCTAGTGATCGAGACACTTCCCATATTTTCTATCGACCAGTAACCAAGTGATAAATCCAATCATTTATTATATTATACAGCTCAGTTATTGGAGTCTACTTGACCCTTCTCGTCAGTGATGAGACACATTGCCTATTTCTATCGACACACGTACAAGTGATAAATCCAATATCTTATTTATTATACGAGATCAGTCTATGAGGCTACTGACCCTTCTCCGTCAATGAAAGATCACATTCCCATATTTCTTATGGACGTACAAACAACACGTGGTCACATCCAATCCTTATTAATAATTATAGCAGATCAGTTATGGAGTCTACTGACCCTTCTCATCAGTGATAGTAACCACTCCCAAGTCTATTCACATAGACAGTACAAACGTGATAAATCCAATCTGTATTATATTATACATGATCAAAGTACAATTAAAATCATATGGAGCGACTGACCCTTTCTCTCAGTGATAGAAACACATCCCATATTTCTATCGAGTACAGTAAAAGTGATAAATCCACTCTTTTTATATTATACAGATCATTTGGATGCTACTGACCCTTCTCTCAGTGATAGCGACCACTTCCCATATTTCTATCATAACCAGTACAAATTTGATAAATCCAATCTTTATTTATATACAGACAGCTTATGGAGCTCTGACCCTTCTCTTCAGTGATGAGAACACATTCCCATATTTCTCATCGACTTAGCAAAGTGATAACATCCAATCTTTAATTATATTATACAGATCAGTTATGGAGCTAACTGACCCTTCTCTCAGTGATAGAGAACACATTCCCATATTTCTATCAGACAGTCACAAAGTGATAATCCAATCATTTAGTATATTATTCAGATCAGCTTCGGACTACTGACCTTCTCTCAGTGATAGACAGACATTCCCATATTTTATTACATACCTAAGTGAAAATCCAATCTTTATATTTATAGCAGATCAGCCTAATGGATGGCTACTACCCTTCCTCTCGTGTAGAGAACATCCACGTATTCTCTTAGACGCCACAAAGTGATAAATTCCAATCTTTATTATTATTCAATGCGTATGGAGCTACTCGACCCTTCTCTCAGTGATAGAGACACATTCCCATATTTTATATGGACCGATTAACAAAAAGTGATAAATCCAATCTTTTATTATTCTATACAGATTCAGTATATGGAGCTCACGACCCCTTCTTCTCGTGATAGAGACACATTCCCATATTTCTAATCCGGACATACAAGTGATACAATCAATCTTTATTAATATTATACAGATCAGGCTTATGGAAGCTACTGACCCTTCTCTCGGTGATAGAGACACATTCCAGCATTTCTATCGGACATCGTACAAAGTTATAACAATCCTTTATATATATACAATCAGTTATAGGAGCTACTGAGCCCTTCTCTCAGTGAAGAACAAACATTCCCCATATTTATAACATACAAGTGATAAATCCAATCTTTATTATATTATTACAGTCACGTTCGGAGCTACTGACCCTTCTCTCATGATAGTAGACACATTCCATATTTCTATTGACCTACAAGTGATAATCCCTCTTTAATTATATTATAAGATCAGTTATGGAGCTACTGACACCTTCTCTCAGTGATAACACATTCCCATATTTCTATCAGGACATACAAAATGATAAAATCCAACCTCTCTTATTAATATTATACAGATGAGCTTGATGGAGCTCTGACCCTTCTCTCTCAGTGATAGCACGTACACCATTCCCATTTTCTATCAGGACAGTAACAAAGTGATAAATCCATCTTTATATATTGTACAGACAGTATGGAGCTACGCGACACCTTCTCTCAGTGATAGAGCCCATTCCCTCATATTTTCTATCGCACAGTACAAAGTGATAAATCCAATCTTTATATATCATACAATCAGCTTGGACTTACGACCCTTCTCTCGCGTGATAGAGCACATTCCCATACCTATTGCGACATACCAATTGATAAATCCAATCTTATTATATTATCAGATCAGCTATGAAGCTACTGACCCTTCTCTCCAGTGATAGAACACATTCCCTATGATCTATCGAGTATACAAAGTGAAATCAATCTTATTATATTATCCGATCTGTATGAGACTACTGACCTCTTCATTGCTAGAGATCACATTCCAATATTTCGTAATCGACAGTACAAAAGTTGATAAATCCATCTTTATTATATATACAGATCAGTTATGGAGCACTGACCCTTCTCTCAGTGTATAGACACATTCCCTATTCTATCATACAGTACAAAGTGATAAAATCCAATCTTATATATTATACAGATCAGTCTATGGAGCTACTCTGACCCTTCTCTCAGTGATAGAACACATTCCCATCTTCTATCTGACAGTACAAAGTGAGAAAATCCAATCTTATTATTTAACAGATCAGTTATGGAGCACTCGAACTGACCCTCTCCATCAGTAAAGAAACACATTTCCCAAATTTTCTATTGACAGTACAAAGTGAATAAATCCATCTTTATTTATTAACAGATGCCTTATGGAGCACTGAGCCCGTCTCTCAGTGATAGTAGGACACATTCCCTATATTCCTTCAATCACAGACAAGTGATAAATCCAATCTTTATTATATTATACGACAGCTTATGGAGTCTACTGAACCTTCTCTCAGTGATAGCAGACACCATTCCGCCTATTTTCTTATCGTGTACAGTACAATTGTAATTCCATCCTTTATTAGATTATACAGATCAGTTTTATGGAGCTACTGACCCTGTCTCTCATGATAGAAGACACATTCCCATATTTCTATCATACAGTACAAATGTGATAAATCCAATCTTTAATTATATTATACCAGATCAGTATTGGAGCTACTGACTGCCTTCTCTCAGTGATAGTAGACACATTCCCATATTTCTAATCGGACAGTACAAAGTGAACAATCATTACTTGATTATATTATTATACCAGATCAGTATAGGAGCTACTGACCTTCCTCTCAGTGATAGAGACACATTCTCATATTTTCTATCAGCAGCACAAAGTGATAAATCAATCTTTATTATTATTCGATCAGCTATGGAGCTACTGACCCTTCTCTCAGTGATGAGACACATTCCCCATATTGCTATCAACATCACCAAGTATAAATCCACTCTTTATTATATTATTCATATCAGCTCATGGAGCTACTGCCCTTCTCTCATGATAGAGACACATTCCCATATTATATTGGACAGTTACAAGTGATTAATCCAATCTTTTATATTATACAATCAGTTATTGAGCTACTACCGTGACCCTTCTCTCAGTGATTAGAGACCATTTCCTATTTCTATCGGACAGTACAAAGTGATAAATCCAATCTTATATAATTATACAGATCAGTTATAGAGCCTCTGACCTTCTCTCATGATAGAGAC
Organism: Hymenochirus boettgeri; assembly: GCA_019447015.1. Classification (NCBI taxonomy): domain Eukaryota; kingdom Metazoa; phylum Chordata; class Amphibia; order Anura; family Pipidae; genus Hymenochirus; species Hymenochirus boettgeri. The sequence continues at coordinate 82,969 of JAACNH010000669.1, forward strand.
ACTTCCATTGCCCATATTTCTTCGGACATCAAAGTGATAAATCCAATCTTTATTATATTATACAATCAGTTATAGAGCTACTTACCCTTCGCTCAGTGATAGAGACACATTTCCCATCTGTCTATCAGACCGTACAAAGTGATAAATCCAATCTTCATTATATTATTCAGATCACTATGGAGCTACTGCCCTTCTCTTAGTGATAGAGACATTCCGCCATATTTCTATTGGACATTACAAAGTGATAAATCCATCTTTATTATATTATATAGAGCATTACTTGAGCTACTGACCCTTCTCTCAGTGATAGAGACACATTCCCATATTTCCTATCAGACAGTACAAAGTGATAATCCATCTCTATTATTCTTAATACAGATCAGTTATAGAGCTACTGACCCTTCTCATCAGTGATAGAGACACGTTCCCATATTTCTATCAGACAAGTACAAAGTGATAATCCAATCTTATTATATTATACAGATCGTTATGGAGCTACTGACCCGTCTCTCAGTGATAGATACACATTCCCATATTTCTTATCCGCGTACAAAGTTGATAAAGTTCCAATCTTTTATTATATTATACAGATCAGTTGGGCTACTGACCCTTCTCTCAGTGATAGAGACACATTCCCAATATTTCTTCACTACACTACAAAGTGATAAATCCAATCTTTATTATATTATACGATCATTTATGGAGCTACTGACCCCTTCTCCTCAGTGATAGAGACAATTCCCATATATTCGATTGGACAGTACAAAGTGATAATCCAGCTTTATTATATATACGAATCGTTTGGAGCGTACTGACCTTCTCTCAGTGATAGAGACACATTCCCATATTTCTATCAGACAGTACACAGTGATAAATCCCATCTCTATTATATTCATACAGATCCTTATGGAGCTACTGACCCTTCTCTATCAGTGATAGAGACACATTCCCATATTTCTATCGGACGTACAAAAGTTGATAAATCCAAGCTTTATTATCTATAAAGGCAATCAGTTATGGATCTACTGACCCTTCTCTCAGTGATAGAGACACTTTCCCATATTTCTATCATACATACAAAGTGATAAATCCAATCTTTATTCTCTTTACAATCAGCTATGGAGCACTGGACCCTTCTCTCAGTGTAGATTACACATTCCCCAGATTTCTATCCGGACAGTACAAAGTGATCAAGCCACAATCCAATCTTTATTATATTATACAGATCAGCTATGGAGCTACTGACCCTTCTCTCAGTGATAGAGACACATTCCCATATTTCTATCAGACAGTACAAAGTGATAAATCCAATCTTTATTATATTATACATATCAGTTATGGAGCTACTGACCCTTCTCTCAGTGATAGAGACACATTCCCATTTTCTATCGGACAGTACAAAGTGATAAATCCATCTTTATTATATTATACAGATCAGTATGGAGCTACTGACCCTTCTCTCAGTGATAGAGACACATTCCCATATTTCTATCAGACATCAAATGATAATCCAATCTTTATTATATTATACAAGATCAGTATATGGAGCTACTGACCTTCTCTCCCAGTGATAGAGACACTTCCCATATTTCTACATACATTACAAAGTGATAAATCCAATCTTTTATTATATATACAGATCGTTATGGAGCTATGACCTTCTCTCAGTGATAGAGACACCATTCCATATTTCTATCAGACGTACAAAGTGATAAATCCAATCTTTATTATTTATATAGTCAGTATGGAGCTACTGACCCTTCTCTCAGTGATAGCGACCCATTCCCATTGTTCTATCGACAGTACAAAGTGATAAATCCAATCTTATTAATTATCCAGATCATTATGGAGCTACTGACCTTCTCTCAGTGATAGAGACCATTCCTCCCAATATTTCTATCGGACAGTACAAATGATAAATCCCATCTTTATTATATTATACAGATCATTATGGAGCTACTGACCTTCTCTCAGTGATAGAGACACATTCCCATATTCTATCAGACAGTACAAAGTGATAATCCACTCTTATTATATTATACAGATCATTATGGAGCTATGACCCTTCTCTCAGTGATAGAACACTTCCCATATTTCTATCGGACAGTACAAAGTGATAAATCCAATTTTATTATATTATACAGATCAGTTATGGAGCTACTGATTCTCTCAGTGATAGAGACACATTCCCATATTTCTATATAGTACAAAGTGATAAATCCAATCTTTATTATATTATACAGATCAGTTTGGATCTACTGACCTTCTCTCAGTGATAGAGACACATTCCCATATTTCTATCGTACAGTACAAAGTGATAAATCCAATCTTTATTATATTATACAGATCAGTTAGTGGAGCTACTGACCCTTCTCTCCAGTGATAGAGCACATTCCCATATTTCTATCAGAACGTACAAATGATAACCCAATCTTTATTATATTATACAGATCAGTTATGGAGTACTGACCCTTCTCTCAGTGATAGAGACACATTCCCATATTTCTATCATACAAAGTAGATAAATCCAATCTTTATATATTATACAGATCAGTTATGAGGCTACTGACCCTTCTCTCAGTGATAGAACCATTCCCATATTTCTATCAGACAGTACAAAGTGATAAATCCAATCTTTATTATATTATACAGATCATTATGAGCTACTGACCCTTCTCTCAGTGATAGAGACACATTCCCATATTTCTATCGGACAGTACAAAGTGATAATCCAATCTTTTTATATATACAGATCATTATGGAGCTACTGACCCTTCTCTCAGTGATAGAGACCATTCCATATTTCTATCGACAGTAAAAGTGATAATCCAATTTTATTATATTATACAGATCACTTATGGAGCTACTGACCCTTCTCTCATGTTAGAGACACATTCCCATATTTCTATCAGCAGTACAAAGTGAATAATCCAATCTTTATTATATTATACAGATCAGTATGAGCTACTGACCCTTCTCTCAGTGATAGAGACACATTCCCATATTTCTATCGGACAGTACAAAGTGATAATCCAATCTTTATTATATTATACAGATCAGCTATGGACTACTGACCCTTCTCTCAGTGATAGAGACACATTCCCATATTTCTATCGGACAGTACAAAGTGATAAATCCAATCTTTATTATATTATACAGATCACTATGGAGCTACTGACCCTTCTCTCAGTGATAGAGACACATTCCCATATTTCTATCGGACAGTACAAAGTGATAAATCCAATCTTTATTATATTATACAGATCAGCTTATGGAGCTACTGACCCTTCTCTTGTAGAGACACATTCCCATATTTCTATCTGACATAACAAAGTGATAAATCCAATCTTTTATATTATACGATCAGCCTGGAGCTACTGCCCTTCTCTCTTAGAGACACATCCCATATTTCTATCGACAGTACAAAGTGATAAATCCAATCTTTTATTATATTATACAGATCAGTTATGGAGCTACTGACCCTTCTCTCATTAGAGAGACACATTCCCATATTCTATCGGACAGTACAAAGTGATAAATCCAATCTTTATAATTATACAGATCAGTATGGAGCTACTGACCTTCTCTCATGATAGAACACATTCCCATATTTCTTCGGACATTACAAGTGATAATCCATCTTTATTATATTATACAGATCAGTATGGAGCTACTGACCCTTCTCTCAGTGATAGAGACCCATTCCCATATTTCTATCAACAGTACAAAGTGATAAATCCAATCTTTATTAATTATACAGATCAGTTATGAGGCTATGACCCTTCTCTCAGTGATAAGACACCTTCCCATATTTCTATCGGACAGTACAAAGTGATAATCCATATTTTTATTATTATTACAGTCAGTTATGGAGCTACTGACCTTTCTCTCAGTGAAGAGACACATCCCATATTTCTATCGACAGTACAAGTGATAAATCAATCTTTATTATATTATACAGATCAGTTATGGACTATTGACCCTTCTCTCAGTGATAAGACACATTCCCATATTTCTATTCGGACAGTACAAAGTGATAAATCCAATCTTTATTATATTATACAGATCTTATGGAGCTACTAGACCTTCTCTCAGTGATAGAGACACATTCCATATTTCTTAGATAGTCACAATGTAAATCCAATCTTTATTATATTATACAGATCAGTTGGAGCTACTGACCCTTCTCTCTCAGTGATAGAGACACATTCCCATATTTCTATCGGACAGTACAAAGTGATAATCCAATCTTTATTATATTATACAGATCAGTTATGGAGCTACTGACCCTTCTCTCAGTGATAGAGACACATCCCCATATTTCTATCAGACGTACAAAGTGATAACCAATCTTTATTAATTATACAGATCATTTTGGAGTACTGACCCTCCTCTCAGTGATAGAGACACATTCCCATATTTCTATGGACAGTACAAAGTATAAATCCAATCTTTATTAATTATACAGATCAGTATGGAGCTACTGACCCTTCTCTCAGTGATAAGACACATTCCCATATTTCTATCGACGTACAAGTGATAAATCCAATCTTTATTATTATACAGATCTTATGGAGCTACTGACCCTTCTCTCAGTGATAGAGACACATTCCCATATTTCTATCGACAGTACAAGTGATAAATCCAATTTTTATTATATTTACATATCAGCTTTGGAGCTACTGACCCTTCTCTCAGTGATAGAGACACATCCCCATATTTCTATCGGACTACAAAGTGATAAATCCAATCTTATTATATTATCAGATCATTTGGAGCTACTGACCTTCTCTCAGTGATGAGACACATTCCATATTTCTATCGAACTAAGACAAAGTGATAAATCAATTCTTTATTATATTATACAGATCATTATGGAGCTACTGACCTTTCTCTCAGTAGTAGAGACACATTCCCATTTTCTATCAGACAGTACAAAGTGATAAATCAATTTTATAATTTTACAGATCAGTTTATGGAGCTACTGACCCTTCTCTCAGTGATAGAGACACATTCCCATATTTCTATCGGACAGTAACAAAGTGATAAGATCCCCCAATTTTTTTATATTAACACTCAACATGGAACTACTGACCCTTCTCTCAGTGATAGAGACACATTCACATATTTCTATCATACAGTACAAAGTGATAAATCCAATCTTTAATATATTATACAGATCAGCTATGGAGCTACTGACCCTTCTCTCAGTGATAGAGACACATTCCCATATTTCTATCTGACAGTACAAAGTGATATATCCAATTTTTATTATATTATACAGATCAGTTATGTAGCTACTGACCCTTCTCTCAGTGATAGAGACACATTCCCATATTTCTATTGGACAGTACAAAGTGATAAATCCAATCTTTATTATATTATACAGAACAGTTATGGAGCTACTGAACCTTTATCTCAGTGATAGAGACACATTCCCATATTTCTATCATATAGTACAAAGTGATAATCCAATCTTTATTATATTATACAGATCAGTTATGGAGCTACTGACCCTTCTCTCAGTGATAGAGACACATTCCCATATTTCTATCGGACAGTACAAAATGATAAATCCAATCTTTATTATATTATACAGATCAGCTATGGAGCTACTGACCCTTCTCTCAGTGATAGAGACACATTCCCATATTTCTACCGGACAGTACAAAGTGATAAATCTAATCTTTATTATATTATACAGATCAGCTATGGAGCTACTGACCCTTCTCTCACTGATAGAGACACATTCCTATATTTCTATCAGACAGTACAAAGTGATAAATCTAATCTTTATTATATTATACATATCAGTTATGGAGCTACTGACCCTTCTCTCAGTGATAGAGACACATTCCCATATTTCTATCCGAAAGCACAAAGTGATAAATCCAATCTTTATTTTATTATACAGATCAGTTATGGAACTACTGACCCTTCTCTCAGTGATAGAGACACATTCACATATTTCTATCATACAGTACAAAGTGATAAATCCAATCTTTAATATATTATACAGATCAGTTATGTAGCTACTGACCCTTCTCTCAGTGATAGAGACACATTCCCATATTTCTATCTGACAGTACAAAGTGATATATCCAATTTTTATTATATTATACAGATCAGTTATGGAGCTACTGACCCTTCTCTCAGTGATAGAGACACATTCCCATATATCTATTGGACAGTACAAAGTGATAAATCCAATCTTTATTATATTATACAGATCAGCTATGGAGCTACTGACCCTTCTCTCAGTGATAGAGACACTTTCTCATATTTCTATCATACAGTACAAAGTGATAAATCCAATCTTTATTATATTATACAGATCAGTTATGGAGCTACTGACCCTTCTCTCAGTGAGAGAGACACATTCCCATATTTCTATCATACAGTACAAAGTGATAAATCCAATCTTTATTATATTATACAGATCAGTTATGGAACTACAGACCCTTCTCTCAGTGATAGAGACACATTCCCATATTTCTATCGGACAGTACAAAGATCAGATCCAACCTTTATACCCTACCCAAAGGTCTGTATAACAGTTACATAGTAAATGAGTTATTGGAGGTGTATACAGACCTCCATCCCTCTAGTTCCAACCTTTATACCCTGTACAATTAAGTCTGTACAACCCAAAACAGTTACCTAGCACAGAGTATTGGAGGTTGTATAAAGACATCCATCCATCTAGTTCCAACCTTTTACCACTACCCATAATGTCTGTTAACAGTTACATAATAACCATAGTATTGGAGGTTTGTATACAGGACATCCATCATCTAGTCAACTAGTTGATAACCTACTACCCATAATGTCTGTACTAACAGTACATAGTAAACATAGTATTGGAGGTTGTATAAGACTACGCCAATCTAGTCTAAACCTTTATACCCTACCCATAATGTCTGATTACAGTTACATCGTACATAGTATTGGAGATGTATAAACGACATACATCCATATAGTCCAAGCCTTTATTACCCGTACCCATAATTGTATGTATTGTTATAAACAGTTTACATAGTAAACATAGTATTGGAGGTTTGTATAAAGACATCCATCCATCTAGTCCCAACCTTATACCCTACCCATAATGTCTGTATAACCCCCCCCAGTTACATAGTAACATTAGTATTGGAGTTGTATAAAGACATCCAATCATCTAGTCCAAACTTTATACCCTACCCATAATGTAGTTTAAACAGTTAATAAGTAACATTAGTATGGCGATTGTAATAAAGACATACATCCAGCTAGTCCAACTTTATACCCTACCCAGAATGTCTGTATAAAAGTACATAGTAACTAGTATGGAGGTTTTTATATAAGCATCCATCATTCTAGTCAACTTTAGCCCTACCCCTAATGTCTGTATAACAGTTACATAGTAACATAGTATTGAGGTTGTTAACGGGGACATTATTGTCAATCTAGTCTAACCTTGATACCTACCCATAATGTCTGATAACAGTTACATAGTAGTAACCTTTAGTATTGGAGGTTGTATTGAAAGACCATAAATCTATCTAGTCCAACCCTTTATACCCTACCAATATGTCTGGTATAAAACCGTTACATAGTAACATAGTATTGGAGGTTTTGTATTTATAAAGAACATATGATCCATCTAGTCCAAACCTTTTACCCACCATAATGTCTGTATAACAGTTACATAGTAACAAGTATTGGAGGTTGTTATAAAGACAATACGTCCATCTAGTTCAAACCTTTTATACCCTCCCATAATGTGTCTGTATACAGTTTACATAGTAACATAGTATTGGAAGGTTGGTTGTATAAAGACATACGTCCACTAGTTCCCACCTTTTTATAACCCTTACCCATAATGTCTGTATAAACAGTTAATAGTAACATGTATTGGAGGTTGTATATAGACAAGGTTCCATCTAGTCCAACCTTTTTTATACCACTATACCATAATGTCTGTATATCAGTACATAGTAAACATAGTATTGGAGGTTTGTATAAAGGACAATCCGCCAATCTAGTCCAACCTTTTTAGACCTACCATAATGTCTGGATAACGTTACCCATTAGTAACCATCGTATTGGAGTTGTAATAAAGACATACGTCCATCTACTAGTCCACCCTTTATACCCGTACCTAGTCTGTATTATAAACGAGTTACATAGATAACATATATTGGAGGTTGTATAAGAACATACGTCCATCTAGTCCAACCTTTATAACCATACCCATAATGCTGTATAACAGTTTACCATAGTAACATTTAGTATGGAGGTTTGTATTAAGACATATGTCATCTAGTCGTCCAACCTTTTATACCCTACCCATAATGTCTGTATAATCAGTTCCATAGTAACATAGTATTGGAGGTTGTATAAAGACATACGTCCATCTAGTCCAAACTTTATACCACTCCATAAATGTCTGTATAACAGTTACATTAGTAACATAAGTATGGAGGTGTTATAAAAGGACATACGGTCATCTAGTTCTAACCTTTATTACCCTACACCATATGTCGGTATAACAGTTACATAGTAAACATAGATTGGAGTTTGTATAAAGACATAACATCTATCAGTCCAACCTTATACCCTACCCCATAAGTCTGTATATTCAGTTAATAGTAACATAGTATTGGAGGTTGTATAAAGACATACGTCCATCTAGGTCGCCTGTTTTATACCCTACCCATAATGATGTATAACAGTTACATAGTACATGTATTGGAGGTTGCTATAAAGACATAACGTCAATCTAGTCAAACCTTTAACCCTACCCCTAATGTCTGTATAACAGTTACCATTTAGTAACATAGTATTGGAGGTTGATAAAGACATACGTCATCTAGTCCAACCTTTATACCCTACCCATAATGTCTGTATTTATAACAGTTACATTATAACATAGTTATTGGAGGTTTGTATATAAGACATCGGCCATCTGTTTAACAGTACATACGTAACATAAAGTATTGGGGTTGTATATATAAAGACATTACGTCCATCTCGGTCCAACCTTTTACACTCCCCATAAGGTCTCTGTATAACAGTTACATAGTAACATAGTATTGGAGGTTGTATAAAAGACATACGTCCTCAGTCCAACACCGTTATACCCACCCATAAGTCTGTATAACAAGTACATTAGCTAAACATAGTATGGAGGTGTATAAAGGGACATACGTCCATCCTAGCTAACCTTTATACCCTACCCATACTTGTCTGTACAACAGTTACATAGTAAATAGTATTGGAGGTGGTATAAAGACATACATCTATCTAGTCCAACTTTGATACCTACCCATAATGTCTGTATATCAGTTACATAGTAACATAGTATTGGAGGTTGTTTATATATAAAGACATATGTCCATCTAGTCAACACTTTACCCTAACCATAATGTCTATTATAACAGTTACATAGTAAAATAGTATTGGAGGTTGTATAAAGACATTCCGGCCATCTAGGTCCAACCTTTATACCCACTTACCCATAAGATATATAACAGTTACATTAGTAACATAGTATTGGAGGTTGTATAAAGACATACGTCCATCCTAGTCAACCTTTATACCCACCCATTAAGTCTGTATAACAGTTACATAGTAAACATAGTATATTGAGGTGAGATAAAGACTACGTCATCTAGTCAACCTTTAGTAACCCTACCCATAATGTCTGTATTATAAACAGTTTACATAGGAACATAGTATTGGAGGTTGTATAAAGAATACTCTATTAGTCCAACCTTTATACCCTACCATACTGTCTGTATATCAGTTACATAGGAACATAGTATTGGAGGTTGGAATAAAGACATTACGTCCATCTGAGTCAAACATTTGCTACCCTAACCCTAATGTCTGTATACAGTTACATAGTAACATAGTATGGAAGGTTTGATAAAGACATACGTCCAGCTAGTCCAACCTTTATTTACCCTACCATAAGTGTCTGCTATAAACAGTTACATTCGTACATAGTGTTGGAGGTTGTATAAGACATAACGGTCCATCTAGTCTAACCTTTATACCCTACACATTAAGGTCCGTTATATACAGTTACATTAGTAAATAGTATTGGAGGCTGTATAAAGAAATTAAGTTCCATCTAGTCCAACATTTATACCCTACCCAGATGTCGGTAGAACCAGTTACATAGTAACATAGTATGGAGGTTGTATAAAGACATCAGTTCATCAGTCCAACTTTTATTAACCTACCATTTTAAATGTACTGTTATAACAGTTACATAGTAAATAGTATGGAAGATTGTTTATAAAGACATACATCCATCTAGTCACTTTATACCCTTTACACATAATTTGTATAACAGTTTACATAGTAACCATAGATGGAGGTTTGTATAAAGACATCCATCCTCTACACTTGGAAATAGAGGTCTGATGATCAACAACGGGTTCTTAACCATCTATCCTAAGATGTGTTGTTACAGTTTTGTAGTTGACTAGAAGCAAAATGTAGGCAACCAGCATAGAGATCCCACAAATAGCAAAGCCAAACAGGCATTTGCCACCCTATCCAAAATGCCGTCGTAATTATAAAGTCACCAGTACAGGAAAAAATATTAAAGCACAATATGTACATTCAACACCGTTTTAAAATCCAAGCTAACGCTCGTATTTTTTAACACACACCCGCATAATTAACAATAACGATAGCAGTTATTAGTTTATGATTGTTGCAATATAAGCCCCTCACTGTTGTGGCTGTGCCGGTCCGACACCTTCTGCTTGGTCCGTGCATGTGGAAAAGGCACGGAAGACAAGCTGAAGGTAGCGAGGGAACGACGGACTTGGTACGTATATTAGAGGCCAAATTGAGCTATTTAGACCGTGGTAGATCTTGAGTTTGGGGGTTTTTGTTCGCCAGTAAAATTGTTTTGGGGGTAGACATACCCTTTAATTGTTAAAAGAGTGGAGGCAAAGCAAATGTACCTGTATTGTTGTAAGGGTCTAAGGGTAGTAGGGGATATCCAATAAAAATCCCGTAAATATGTTAGTGGGAATAATGATTCTAAACAATTAACTGTATAAGGAATAAAGAATGTCAAAGTGTTTCTCGGGCCTTCAGGGCCAAGTGATGGAGGAAAAAAATACAAGTAGTTCTTAATTTCTAAACTTCGTAAGACTATGAAGGAGAGATTCCAGATCATTTAACAGTTTAGAGCATGGCTTCTTCAAAGGATGTTTTCTAAACCTTAAAGATGTAAATCCTAAATTCTTTATTTGATGACTGTATTTACAGTTAGCGTGATTACTAAAAATGAATAAAATATAATCTTAATATAAATGATATGGGGGTGGTTTAAATTAAGTATCCACTTTTATACTATTGTGGCAATTTCATTGTTAGTTGTGGGTTATACCTTCATTTCAGGCATTAAAGAAATATAACTGCATTTTACAAGTATTTACAGTTTTACCAAATTGGAGAACATTATTTTGCTACCCCTTGTGATGTTCTTCATTCATCCAGTCATGGTACCTATCTGTTGTATTCATAGATCAACTGGACTTGAAGTTTAGTTCTTGACGACGTTTCGTCCTAGTCATCCGACTGGCTTTCTCAATTCTAATGATTGTAAAAGAATCTGTGGCAATTATGTACCCTGTGGAAATATCCCAATTATGCTATGTGATGTTATGATCTAAGTGGGATTTTCTAGGGTACATAATTGCCACAGATTTCTTGTACAAGTCATTCTGGAATTGAGGAAAGCCAGTCGATTGACTAGCGAAAACGTATTTCAGAAACTAAACGTCAAGACCCAGTTGAGTGATTCTAATTGAATACAACAGATATTTTGATTACACTCTGCTGGAAAAAAAAAAAAATTCTATATTATAGATTATAAATTAAAGGGCATGTCCACCTGGAAAAAACTTTTGATTATTATAACGTAGGTAGGCAGCTGCCCACCCCACAACCGCTGGAATATGATACTTTTAAAATATGTCACGATCTTTACTACAGCCCCTTATCCTCCACGACGTTCCTATCCAGCTCCCAGGGGGTGTGGGGGGGTCCCTATGCATGCCTCAGACCTTAATGAGATTGAGGCAAGAAACAGGCTGGGGTGAGTCCTGACAAGCTTCTATGGGGTTTATTTTTTTTTGAGTTTTTTAAATTTCAGTTTTGGGGAAGTGGACATGCCATCTTTTTTTAAACATTTTTGCCCTTTCGTCTTAAAACCCATGGTAACCTATAAAAATATCGGGTTAACGTTGGGTTTTAGAAGGCATTTTATTTTAGAGCACAAGCGCCACTTCCGAATGTTTTTTGGAAATAGCGATTGTGCTAACGATTTCAAAAACCTATACAGTAAGTTTGCGCTACCTATGTAAAAGCAAAAATAATGTACAGGGTGAGGGAGCATTAGTGGCGATCCTTACTTGCCAATAATGCCCAAAACTGACGGGAATCTTGTTTTTGTTAGTACTGTTTGTGGGATCGGGTAAGTTAATTAACGCGGAGCCAGTATTGGATATCCCTGATTGTGTCCCTTCACAATCCCCTTTATATTGGTATAGTTAGTTTGCTATGCACATTCTATTTTGGATAATAGTTAATATGAATCTATAGTTTAGAACTTATTGTGGCGTAATTATATCCCCACTATGCTTTTCTGACGAGAAATTTTTATTAGGTGAAGGCATGGATCTCTGCAGTGCACGAGACCCATATCATCTTGACTTTGCAAGGTGCACACATGGAGAATGGTCACTTGCCCTGCATTCTTTAGTCCTCATTAAAGTTGCAGTTTGAAGAAACATTCCCATTTGTTTATAATATTGATTTTGGTTTGGTCTATATTGTCTCACACAAAAAAATTACCATCCAAATATCTTGAACTTAATCTTGTCCTCTGGATAATTTAATAATGAATGGCTTTAATAAATATGCTTTGTTATTTCGTCAGTTAATCACATCATATGGGTATAGGAACTTTAATGTGTCAATGGTCTCGGTTTAAGGTCATCGCCATTAACCCATAGAAATAAATGCATTTATTCCCCATGTAGATTGAAAAAAGTATACCTGATCATATTTGGAATTTGTTCCCTTATTAATCCACCTATATAGGGACATATTTACCAGAGGAAAAAATCCCACAAATGGATTATTAATAACAGAGGCATGATTTCCAAATAATGTTTTTGTTCATGGGATTGATATTATCATTTGCATTATTAATCATCTTTAATGAGACCTCAACACAGATTCCATCCCTCAGACAAGGAGTTTCTTAACATTTGTTCTTCTCATTTCTTCCACCTAATATCATTAGATGTGATAATTCCAACCCAGGTTCCAACCAAAATATTTCACTAATTTACGTTAATGCCTAAAGAATTGGATTTAAGTTTGTATACTGTCCGATAGAAATATGGGAATGTGTCTCTATCACTGAGAGAGAGAGGGTCAGTAGCTCCATAAAATGACTGTATAATATAATAAAGATTGGTTTATCACTTTTACTGTCGATTAGAAATATGGGAATGTGTATCTATCACTGAGAGAAGGGTCAGTAGCTCTATAGCTGATCTGTATAATTAATAAAGATGGATTTATCACTTTGTACTGTCGATAGAAAGATGGGAATGTGTCTCTATAAGGAGAGAGGGTCAGTACTCCATAACTGATCTGTAGTGATATAATAAAGATTGGATTTATCACTTTGTACTGTATGAAGAATATGTGGGAATGTGTCTCTATCACTGAGAGAAGGGTCAGTAGCTCCATATATGATCTGTATATATATAAAGTTGGATTTATCACTTTGTACTGTTGATAGAAAATATGGGAATGTGTCTCTATCACTGAGAGAAGGGTCAGTAGCTCCATAACTGATCTGGTATAATTAATAAAGATGGATTTAACACTTTGTACTGTATGATAGAAATATGGGAATGGGCGTCTCTACATGAGAGAAGGGTCAGTAGCTCCATAACTGATCTGTATAATATAATAAAGATTGATTTATCATTTTGTACTGTCCGATTAGAAATATGGGAATGGTCTCTATCACTGAGAGAAGGTCGTAGCTCCATAACTGATCTTGTATTAATATAATAAAGATTGGATTATCACTTGTACTGTTGATAGAAATATGGGAATGTGTCTCTATCACTGAGAGAAGGGTCAGTAGCTCCATAACTGATCGATAAATAAATAAAGATTGGATATCACTTTGTACTGTATGATAGAAATATGGAAGTGTCTCTATCACTGAGAGAAGGGTCAGTAGCTCCATAGCTGATCTGTATAATATAATAAAGATTGGATTTACACTTGTGTACTGTCTGATAGAAATATGGGAAGTGTCTCTATCACTGAGAGGAAGGGTCAGTAGTAGCTCCATAACTGATCTGTATAATATAATAAAGATTGGATTTATCACTTTGTTACTGTCGATAGAAATATGGGAATGTGTCTCTACACTGAGAGAAGGGTCCGTAGCTCCATAATGATCTGTAAATATAATAAAGATTGGATTATTCACTTTGTACTGTATGATGAAATATGGGAAAGTGTCTCTATCACTGAGAGAAGGGTCAGTAGCTCCATAACTGATCTGTATAATATAATAAAGATTGGATTTATCACATTTGTATTCAGATAGAAATATGGGGATGTGTCTCTATCACTGAGAGAAGGGTCAGTGCTCCATAACTGATCTGTATAATATAATAAAGATTGATTTATCACTTTGTACTGTCCGATAGAAAAATGGGAATGTGTCTCTATCACTGAGGAGAGGGTCAGTAGCTCCATAGCTGATCTGGTAATATAATAAAGATTGGATTTATCACTTTGTACTGTATCGATAGAAATAGGGAATGTGTCTCTATCACTGAGAGAAGGGTCAGTAGCTCCATACTGATCTGTATAATATAATAAAGATTGGATTTATCACTTTGTATGTTGATGAAGAAATATGGGATGTGTCTCTATCCATGAGAGAAGGGTCAGTAGCTCCATAACTGATTGTATAATTAAAAAGATTGGATTTATCACTTTGTACTTTGATAGAATATGGGAATGTGTCTCTATCACTGAGAGAAGGGTCAGTAGCTCCATAGACTATCTGTATATATAATAAAGATTGGATTTATCACTTGTACTGTTGATAGAAATATGGGAATGTGTCTCTATCACTGAGAGAGAGGGTCAGTGCTCCATAAAGATCTTATAATATATAAAGATATTTATCACTTTGTACTGTGATAGAAAATTGGGATGTGTCTTCTATCACTGAGAGAAGGGTCAGTAGCTCCATAACTGATCTGTATAATATAATAAAGAATTGGATATCACTTTGTACGTCGATTTAGAATAGGGAATGTGTCTCTATCACTGAGAGAAGGGTCAGTAGCTCTATGATCTGTATCTTATAATAAAGATGGATTTATCACTTGTACTGTCTATGAAGAATATGGGAATGTGTCTTATCACTGAGAGAAGGGTCAGTGCTCCATAACTGATCTGTATATATAATAAAGATTGATTATCACTTTGTACTGTCCGATAGAAATATGGGAATGTGTTCTATCACTGAGGAAGGTCAGTAGTCCATAATGATCTGTATAATATAATAAAGATTGATTTATCACTTTGGACTGTCTGATAGAAATATGGGAATGTGTTCTATCACTGAGAGAAGGGTCAGGTAGCTCCATAAACTGATCTGTATAATATAATAAAGATTGGATTTATCACTTTGTTATGTCCGATAGAATATGGGAATGTGTCTCTATCACGAGAGAAGGGTCAGTAGCTCCATAACTGATCTGTATAATAATAAAGATTGGATTTATCACTTTGTATTTGATAGAAATATGGGAATGTGTCTCTATCAAGAAAGGGTCAGTAGCTCCAAACTGTTGTCTGTATAAATAATAAAGATTGGATTTACACTTTGTACTGTATATAGAAATATGGGAATGTGCTCTATCACTGAGAGAAGGGTCAGTAGCTCCATACTGATCTGTATAATATAATAAAGATTGGATTATCACTTTGTACTGTCCATAGAAATATGGGAATGTGTCTATACACGAGAGAAGGGTCAGTAGCTCCTAACTGATCTGTATAATATAATAAAGAATTGGATTATCACTTTGTACTGTCCGATAAAATATGGGAATGTGTCTCATCACTGAGAGAAGGTCAGTAAGTCATAACTGATCTGTATAATAATAAAGATTGGATTATCACTTTGTACTGTTGATAGAAATATGGGAATGGTTCTCTATCACTGAGAGAAGGGTCAGTCTCCATAACTGATCTGTATAATATAATAAAGATTGATTTATCACTTTACTGTGATAGAAATATGGGAATGTGTCTCTATCACTGAGAGAAGGGTCAGTAGCTCCATAGCTGATTGTATAATATAATAAAGATTGATTTATCACTTTGTACTGCATAGAAATATGGGAATGGTGTTCTCTATCAATGAGAGAAGGGTCAGTAGTAGCTACTAAATGATCTGTATATATAATAAAAATTGGATTATCACTTTGTTACTGTCGATAGAAGAATATGGGAATGTGTCTCTATCACTGAGAGAAGGGTCAGTAGCTCCATAGCTGATCTGTATAATATATAAAGATTGGATTTATCACTTTGTATCTGTCTGATAGAAATATGGGATGGGTCTCTATCACTGAGAAGGGTCAGTAGCTCCATAACTGATCTGTATAATAAATAAAGATTGGATTTATCACTTTGTGCAGTCGATAGAAATATGGGAAGTGTCTCTATCACTAGAGAGAAGGGTCAGTAGCTCCATAACTGATGTAGATATAATAAAGGATTTGTTATCACTTTGTACTGTTCCGATAGAAATATGGGAATGTGTCTCTATCACTGAGAGAAGGGTCAGTAGCTCCATACTGATCTGTATAATATATAAAGATTGAGATTTATCACTTTGTACTGTCCGTAGAATATGGGAATGTGTCTCTATCACTGAGAGAAGGGTCAGTAGCTCCATAGTGATCTTGTATAATATAATAAAGATTGGATTATACTTTTGTACTGTCCGATAGAAATATGGGAATGTGTCTCTATCACTGAGAGAGGGTCAGTAGCTCCATAACTGATCTGTATAATATAAATAAGATTGGATTTATCACTTTGTTATTATGATAGAAAAGAAATAGGGAATTGTGTCTCTATCACTGAGAGAAGGTTTCAGTAGAGCTCCATAAATGTTCTGTATAATATAATAAAGATTGGATTTATCACTTGTTACTGTCGATAAAATATGGGAATGTGTCTCTATCACTGAGAGAAGGTCAGTAGCCTCATAACTGATCTGTATAATTATAAAAATTGGATTATCACTTTGTACTGTCAATGAAAAATGGAAGTGTGCTCTATCACTGAGAGAAGGGTCAGTAGCTCCATAGCTGATCGTATAATATATAAAGATTGGATTTATCACTTTGTACTGTATGATAGAAATATGGAATGGGGTCTCTATCACTGAGAGAAGGGTCAAGCTCCATAACTGATCTGAATAATATATAAGATTGGATTTATCACTGTGTCTGTGATAGAAATATGGGAATGTGTCTCTATCAATGAGAGAAGGGTCAGTAGCTCCATAACTGATTGTATAATATATAAAGATTGGATTATCACTTTGTACTGTCCGATAGATAGAAATATGGGAATGGTCTCTATCACTGAGAGAAGGGTCAGTAGCTCCATAGCTGATCTGTATAATATAATAAAATGATTGGATTTATCACTTGTACTTTGATAGAATATGGGAATGGTCTCTATCACTGAGAGAAGGGTCAGTAGCTCCCTAACTGATCTGTATAATATATAAAGATTGGATTTATCACTTTGTACTGTCCATAGAAAATATGGGAATGTGTCTCTATCACTGAGAGAAGGGTCAGTAGCTCCAATAATGATCTGATAATATATAAAGATTGGATTTATCACTTGTACTGTTGATAGAAATATGGGAATGTGTCTCTATCACTGAGAGAAGGGTCATAGCTCCAAACTGATCTTATAATATAATAAATTGGATTTTCACTTTGTACTGTCGATAGAAATATGGGAATGTGTCTCTATCACTGAGAGAAAGGTCAGTAGCTCATAAACTGATCTGTATAATATAATAAGATGGATTTATCACTTTGTACTGTTGATAGAAATATGGGAATGTGTCTCTATCACTGAGAGAAGGGTCAGTAGCTCCATAACTGATCTGTTATAATTATAAGATTGGATTATCACTTTGTCTGTCGATAGAAATATGGGAATGTGTCTCTATCACTGAGAGAAGGGTCAGTAGCTCCATACTGATCTGTATAATATAATAAAGATTGGATTATCACTTTGTACTGTCGATAGAAATATGGGAATGTGTCTCTATCACTGAGAGAAGGGTCAGTAGCTCCATAACTGACTGTATAATATAATAAAGATTGGTTATCACTTTGTACTGTCCGATAGAAATATGGGAATGTGTCTCTATCACTGAGAGAAGGGTCAGTAGCTCCAAACTGATCTGTATAATATAATAAAGTGGATTTATCACTTTGTACTGTCGATAGAAATATGGGAATGTGTCTCTATCACTGAGAGAAGGGTCAGTAGCTCCAAACTGATCTGTATAATATAATAAAGATTGGATTTATCACTTGTACTGTTGATAGAAATATTGGAATGGTCTCTACACGAGAAGGGTCAGTAGCTCCATACTGATCTGTTATAATATAATAAAGATTGGATTTATCACTTTGACTGTCCAATAGAAATATGGGAATGTGTTCTATCACTGAGAGAAGGGTCAGTAGCTCCAAACTGATTCTGTATAATATAATAAAGATTGGATTTATCACTTTGTACTGTCGATAGAAATATGGGAATGTTCTCTATCACTGAGAGAAGGGCAGTAGCTCCATAACTGATCTGTATAATATAAAAAGATTGGATTTATCTACTTTGTACTTGATAGAAATATGGGAATGTGTCTCTATCACTGAGAGGAAGGGTCAGTAGCTCCATAACTGGTTATATATAATAAAAGATTGGATTTATCACTTTGTACTGTCATAGAAATATGGGAATGTGTCTCTATCACTGAGAGAAGGGTCAGTAGCTCCATAAGCTGATCTGTATAATATATAAAGATGGATTATCACTTTGTACTGTATGATAAGAATATGGGAATGTGTCTCTATCACTGAGAGAAGGGTCAGTAGCTCCTAAATGATCTGTATAATATATAAAGATTGGATTTATCACTTTGTAACTGTCCGATAGAAAATGGGAATGTGTCTCTATCACTGAGGAATGGTCAGTAGCTCCATAAAACCATAATGTATTGTATAATATACTAAAAGACGTAGATTTATCA
>JAACNH010000669.1:102576-141596 GCA_019447015.1 Hymenochirus boettgeri
AATGGAGCTACTGACCCTTCTCTCAGTGATAGAGACACATTCCCATATTTCTATCAGACAGTACAAAGTGATAAATCTAATCTTTATTATATTATACAGATCAGCTATGGGGCTACTGACCCTTCTCTCAGTGATAGAGACACATTCCCATATTTCTATCGGACAGTACAAAGTGATAAATCTAATCTTTATTATATTACACAGATCAGTTTTGGAGCGACTGACCCTTCTCTCAGTGATAGAGACACATTCCCATATTAAGGGTTATAATCCTTACAACATATACTGGTACAGTTGGTTATAATTACTAACAGCACATGTACTGTACTAGTACTGGTTATAATACTTACCTACATATACTGACTGAGTATGGATATAATAGCTTACATACATTTACTGTACTAGTACGGGTTAATACTTACAGTACATCTAACTGTACTAGTATGGTTATAATACTTACATACATCTTACTTCTATAGAATACTGGTGATAATTACTTACAATACATTTACTGTTACTAGTATGGTTATAATTCTACATACATCTACGTACTAGTTATGGTTATTAATACTTACATCTACTGTACTAGTATGGTGATAATACTTACATACATCTACTGTACTAGTACTGGTTATAATATTACATACATTTATGTGACTAGTTAATGGTTTAATATGACATCATCTACTGTACTAGTACTGGTCTATAATATAGCTACATCTACTGTATGGTACTGGTTATAATACTAACATACATCTACTGTTACTAGTACTTGGTTATAATACTTACATACATCTACTGTACTAGTACTGGTTAGAAGACTTACATACACTACTGTACTAGTACTGGTTATAAACTTTATACATGTACTGTACTAGTACTGGTTATAATACTTACATTACATATACTGTTATAGTACGGCTATAATACTAAAACATACCTCTTTACTTGTACTAGTTACTGGTTATAATACTTACATACATGTACTTAATAGTACTGGATATAATACTAACATAACATCTACTGTTACTAGTGTGTATACGGGTTTTAAATACTTACATTCACATCTACTGTATAGTACTGGTTATAATATTACATACATCTACTTTGTACTAGTATGAGATAATACTAACATACATTACTTGTTACTAGTACTGGTTTATAATACTTACATTTACTGTACTGTACTAGTACGGGTTATAATACTACATAAAATCTACGAACTAGTACTGGTTATATAACAACAGACATGTACTGTACTAGTACTGGTTATAATACTTACATAATCTACTGTACTTGTATGGTTATAAACTAGCATTACATCTATGTAATAGTCACTGGTTATCCATACTACATACATCTACTTACTAGTACTGGTTTATATACTAGCATACATCTATGTACTGGTACTGGTTGTATAATACTAACATTACATCACTGACTAGTACGGGGATAATAACTTACATACATCACTGTATAGTACTGGTTATAATACTACATACATTACTGTACTAGTACTGGTTATAATGACTGTCATACATGTACTGACTAGTACTGGTGTCTAATACTGTACAGTCCATCTAATGGTGTACTGAGTACATGGTTTTACGCGTATTAACTACCTTTATCATACACTGAGTTGCACTACAGAGCGTAGGATTATAATTACTTACATACACTACTGTACTACTCACGGTTATAATACTTTACACTACTTGTACTAGTATGGTTATAATACTAACATACATCTAACTGTACTAGTACCTGGATAATACTTTAAATCTACTGTACTAGTACTGAGTTATAATACTTACTAATCTACTGTTTATCGTACTGGTTATAATACTACATACATCTACTGTTACTAGTACTGGTTATAATACATACATCTTACGTACTAGTACTGGTTATAATAAATTTACATACATCTACTGTACTAGTACTGGTTATATACTTACATACATCCTCTTACTGTACTAGTAACTGGTTATAATACAACATTTACATCTACTGTACTACTACTGGTTAGTAATACTTACATGACATATGTACTTAGTACTGGTTAGAATACTCACATACATCGACTGTACTTAGTAATGGTTATAATAATCGTTTCATACATCTACTGTACTAGTACTGGTTTATAATACGTACATACCATCTATGCTACTAGTACTGGTTATAATACTTACATACATCTACTGTACTAGTATGGTGATAATATAACAACATCTAATGTTACTAGTTAATGGTTAGACTACTTACATACATTACTGTACGAGTACTGGTATATACTAACATACATCTACTGTACTAGTATGGTTATAATACTTACATAAATCTACTGTACTGTACTGTTATTAAACTTAAAAATCTACTGTACTAGTACTGGTTTATAATACTTCATAAATATACTGTACTAGTACTGGTTAATACTAAACATACACTACTGGATAGTTTACTGGTTATATATTAATAACATCTTACTGTACTAGTACTGGTTTTATAATATAACAGACATCTACTGTACTAGTACTGGTATAATACTTACATACATCCTACGGTACTAGTAACTGGTATAATACTTACATACGATCTACTTACTGTATGGTTATACTAACTTACATAACATTCTATGTACTGTACTGGTGATAATACTAACATACATCTACTGTACTATATGTGTTTTAAACTAACATACATCTACTGTGACCTAGTACTGTGTATAAATACGAACATACATCTACTGTACTAGTACTGTTATATACTTACATAACATCTAGTGACAGTTAATGCGTTATAATACGTACATAAATCACTGTTACTAGTACTGTTATAATAATTACATACATCTCCTGACTAGTAACTGGTTATAAATACTTACCATACATCATACTGTACTAGTACTGGTATAATACGTAACATTACAACTATGTACTAAGTACTGGTTATAATACTTACAACATCTACTGTACTAGTATGGTTATAATACTAACATTACATCACTGTACACTACTGGTTATTATCATACTAACATAACTACTGTACTAGTTACTGAGGTTATAATTACTTACATACATCTAATGTATAGTACTGAGTTATAATACTTAACAGTAATTCTGGACAGTACGGTATAATACTTACATACCATCTTACGTACTAGTAATGGTACGTCAACTCTAAACCCGGATAATAGCCTGCGTAAGCGTTACACTACGTTGTTACTAGTACTGGTTTATAATACTTACCTAATCTTACTGTACTAGTTAATGGGTTATACTACTAACATACATCTCCGTACTAGTACTGGTATCAATACTAAAACATCTACGTACTAGGACTGGTATAATTACTTACATACATCTACTGTACTAGTACTGGTTCTAATACTAACATACATCTACTGTTACTATAGTCTGTTATAATACTTACATAACATCTAACTGTACTAGTAATGGTATAATACTTACATACATCTACTGTTACTAGTATGGTTATTAATACTTAACATACATATACTGTACTAGTACTGGTTTATATACTCACATTACATCTACTGTATTAGTACTGGTTATAATAATTACCTACATCGACTGTACTAGTACTGGTTATAATGACTAAACGACATTCTACTGTACTATACTGGGTTATAATACTTAATACATCTACGGTACTAGTAATGGTATAATACTTACATACATCCTTACGGTACTGTACGGGTTCTAATACTTACATACATCTACGGTAATAGTACTGGTGATAATACTACATACATCTACGTACTACTACTGGTTTTACTACTAAACTAATCTTACTGTACTAGTATGGTTATAATACGTACATTACCATCTACTGTTATACTAGTCTACTGGTATAAATACTTACATCATCTACTGTACTAGTAACTGGCTTATAATACTTACATACATCTACTGTATAGTACTGGATTAATAGACTACATATAGTCTACGTACTAGTACTGGATATAATACCGAAACATACTCTATGTAACTAGTACTGGTTATAATATTCCATACATGTACTGTACTAGTAAAGATACTGGATATAATACTAAATACATTTCCTGTACTGTACGGGTTATAATACTTACAATCTACTTGTAATAGCTACTGGTTATAATACTTACATAATCTACTGTACTAGTACTGGATATAAATACGAACATATCTACGTACTAGTATGGTTATAATACTTACATACATGTACTGTACTGTATGGGTATAAACTTACATACATTACTGTACTAGTACAGGTTATAAATACTTACATAGATGGTACGGTACTAGTACTGGTTATAATACTTAATACATCTACTGTTTAGTACTGGTATAATACTACATACATCATATTGTACTAGTACTGGTGATAAACTTACATACATATTACTGGACTATAACTAGTTATAATACTTAATACATCTACTTGTACTAGTACTGGTTATAATACTAACATACCACTACTGGACTAGTACTGGTTATAATTCCGTAGATAATGACTGGGAAAGTACTGGTTATAATAACTTACATACACTACTGTACTTAGTAATGGTTATAATACTAACATAATCTACGAACTGTACTGGTTTATACTTAGATACATGACTGTACTAGTACTTGTTTAATACTACCTATTAATTACTAGTACTGGTTATAATACTTACATACATCTATGTACTCGTACTGGTTATATTACTTCATTTACATCTATGTACTCGTTACTGGTATATACTTACATACAATCTACTGTACTTGTAATGGTATAATTCCTTAATACATCTACTGTACAATTAACTGGTTAGTTATAATACTTACATACATCTACTGGACTAGTACTGGTAATTTACTTACAGAATCTACTGTACTGTTACTGTTATAATACTTACATTACATCTATGTACTTATACTGGTTTATAATACTAACATAATCTGACTTATAGTACTGGTTATAATACTAACATCATCACTGTACTAGTATGGTTGTAATACTACATACCTCTACGTACTAGTACTGGTTATAATATGACCATACATCTACTGTACTAGTACTGGTTATAATACTACCATCAATCTACTGTGTAGGACTGGTTCTAATACTCACATAAACACTAATGTACTCGTACTGTTATAATACTTACAGACATCTACTGGACTAGTATGCGTTATAATACTTTAAATACATGTACGTACTAGTACTGGTTATAATACTTACATACATCTACTGGATAGTACTGTATAATACTACACTACATCTACGTACTAGTACTGGTTATAATACTACAGACATCTCTGTACAGTACTGGGTATAATAATACACACATAAC
The DNA here is from genome assembly GCA_019447015.1 of Hymenochirus boettgeri. Classification (NCBI taxonomy): domain Eukaryota; kingdom Metazoa; phylum Chordata; class Amphibia; order Anura; family Pipidae; genus Hymenochirus; species Hymenochirus boettgeri. Next base: position 107,918 of record JAACNH010000669.1, read on the forward strand.
TGTAATTCGCTACTGTGGTATACTAACTACATTCTACTGTTATACTAGTACTGGTTATAATACTAACTAATTTTCTTTACTGTACTAGTACTGGTTAAATATAAACATACATCTACTAATAGTACTGGTTAAAATTACTTACATAATCTACTCGTACTAGTACTGGTTATAGTACTTACATACATCTACGTACTAGTTACTGAGTTATAATAACTTACATAACTACTGTATAGTACTGTTTTATAATACTAAACTACATCTAACGTATAGTACGGTTATACCACTAACCATACATCTAACTCTACTAGTTACTGGTTAAATAACTAATACATCTACGTACTAGTACTGGTTAGTAATTACTTACATACATTACTGTCTAGTGCTGGTTATAATACGAACATACATCTACTGTATCGTATGGTATAATACTAACATACATCTACTGTACTAGTACTGGTTAAATACTTACATACATCTATGTACTAGTATGGTATAATACTTATATACATCTAATGTACTAGTTATAATCCTACATACATCTACTGTACTAGTACTGGTTCTAATACTTACATACATCTACTGTACTAGTATGGTATAATACTAACATACATCTACTTACTAAGTACTGGTAAATAACTAAACATACATCTACTGTATAGTTTACTGGTGATAATACTGACATACATCTATGTACTCGTACTGTTTTATCCTACAGACATTACGGTCCGAGGATGGTTGTATCTCAACATCATTCTACTGTACTAGGATGATTAAATGCCTTACATACATCTACAATGTACTAGTACTGGTTATAAGACTTCATACACTACTGTACTAGTACTGGTTCTAATACTAACATTACTCTAATGTACTAGTACTGGTTATATACTTACATACATCTAATTGTAATAGTACTGGTTTAATTACTTACATACATCTCACGTACTAGTATGGTTATAATACACCATAACATCTACTGTACTTGTACTGGTTATAATACTTACATACATTCTACTGTACTTTACTGGTTAATAATTACTTACATACATCTACTGGACTAGTACTGGTTATACTAATTACCTACATCTACTGTACTAGTGACTGTTTATACTACTTCATACAGCTTACTGATACTAGTACTGGTTATTATAACATACATCACTGTACTAGTACTGCGTTTAATACTAAACATACATTACTGTACTAGTACTGGTTATAATATTACATACATCTACTGTTACTAGTACGGTTATAATATTACATAATTCACGTACTATGTATGGTTATAATACTAACATTACATCTACTGTACTAGTACTGGTTATAATACTAACATACATCTACTGTTACTCGTATGGTTATATACTTACATACTCTACGGTACTCGTACTGTTATAATACTTACAGTACATGTACTGTACTAGTACTGGTGTATAATACTTACATACATCTACTGGAATAGTACTGGTGATAATTACTAACATACATCTTCACTGTAACTAGTATGGTTAAGACTTACATACATCTTAGGTTACTAGTACTGGTTATAATACTTTACATCATCTACGTACTAGTACTGGGATAATACTAACATACCTCTACTGTCAGTTACTGGTGATAATATAAACATACCTCGTACTGTACTAGTACTGGGTATACATACTAAAACATACATGTACCTGTACTAGTAATGGTTTAAAATACTTAAATACATCTACTGTATAGTAATGGTTATAATCTACTACATCTTACTGTACTATAACTGGTTATAATAACCGTGTACAATAGTATGTCTTACTGTACTAGTACCTGGTTATCTACTAACATACATCTACTGTACTAGCTAAGGTCTAAAACTAACATAACATCTTACTCTCCTAGTACTGGTTATTATAATACGCAACATCTCTGTACTAGTACTGGTTATAATACTACATACATCTACTGTTAGTACTGGTTAATACTAACATACATCTACTGTACTAGTACTGGTTATAATACCTAAACATACATCTACTGTACTAGTATGGTGTTAAAATTAATTAACCATACATCTACTGTACTAGTACTGGTTATAATACTTTATACATCTACTGTACTAGTTATACTATTACATACATCTACTGTACTAGTACTGGTTATACTACTTACATACATTACTGTACTAGTATGGTTATATACTCACATACATCTACTGTAGTAGTACTGGTTATAATACCCCACCCGCATCTACTGACTAGTACTGTTATAATTACTTGACATACATTCTTACTGTATAGTACTGGGTTATAATAATAACATAATCTCCTGTACGAGTTACTGGTTGTAATATAATCAACATCTACTGTACTAGTACTGGTTATAATACTTACATACATCTACTGTACTAGTACTGGTTATAATACTTACATACATCTTACTGTACTAGTACTGGTGTATAATACTAACATACATCTACTGTACTGTACGGGTTATAATACGACCACATCTACTGACTAGTACGGTTGATAAATTACTACATACATCTACTGTACTAGTACTGGTTAGAATACTTACTCATCTACTGTACTAGTACTGGTTTTATAATACAAAATACATCTACTGTATAGTACTGGTTATATTTACTAACGTACCTCTACGTACTAGTACTGGTTAAAAATACTACATAATCACTGTACTATACTGGTTATATAATTATATACATCTATGTACTAGTACTGAGTTTTATTATTAATATAACATTAATCTTACTGTACTAGTACTGGTTATAAATCTTTACCCCCCCATACATCTACTGGCCTGTACTTATTCTTAGACTAACATTACATCTGCACCGCCCAGGGCTACTACGTACTGGTTATAATTACTTAGAGTACACATATACTGATTCGTACTGGTTATAATACTTTCATACATCTTATGACTAGTTACAGTGTTTTATAATACATACATACATCTACTGTGGATGAGACGGTTCACATACTTACACTACATTGCATGCAACATCGTTACTGGTTATACGTGTATACATAGTCAAGTGTGCTCCTGTAGGTAAACGTGTTATGTATACCTACATACATGTTCTATCACGAGTACTGGGTTGCTGTAGTATTGTACAGACCTGTCCTGTAGTGGATGTTGTTATTTTTTTTTTTTCTACTTGCTCCATGTTGCTGTCTGCTGTACTAGTAATGGTTATATCCTTACATACATCTTACTTGTACTGGTATGGTTATAAAATTACTACATCTCCTGTACTGAGTACTGGTTATAATACCTACATTGACATCTCCTGTTATTAGTACTGTTCTATAATACCTGTTTGCTGGATTTACATCGCTGTACTGAGTACTGGTGATAGTACTTACATACATCGTGCTGTACTAGTTATACGGTTATAATACTTAAGCACATCGCTGTATAGTACTGGTTATAATACCACACAAGTTACCATATGCCTCCTGTAATCATAGTTACTTGGTGTTATATACTTACATGCATTTCTGTACTAGTACTGGTTATAATACATTACATACATCTAGATTCTGGTTTTCTGGTTATGGTTGATATAATACATCACACACACTTCTATCGGCTGATGACATTAGTTGTAGGAGGCAGGCATTATAATACTTAATAATCTTGCCTTACTAGTACTGGTTTATAATTCTTTCACAAACATTGCTGTACTAGTACTGGTTATAATCTTACGTACCTATGCCTATTACTAGTCTGGTTATAATACTCACATACATAATTGTTTAGCCTTCACTTTCTATGTCGAGTTGCGCCTGGGTCCCTTACGTTTATAGTACATCTCCATGTGTAACAGCTGCACTCTAGTGACTTCACCTGGCAGGCACGTCCTCGTGATAATACCTCACCTACATATTTATTGAGTCCTATAATACGTTCTTCCGACCATAGCATTCCCTGTTTCGTGTGGTGACTAGTACTGGTTAATTTTAATGTACTTACACACCTCTGCTGTACTAGTAATGGTTATAAACTTACAAAAGTAGGTGTTGTAAGTAACGGGTTTAATACTTACGCCATATTTTGTCTCTTAGTTAGATACACCATACATCTGCTGTACTAGTACTGGTTATTATACTTACATGCATTTACTGTACTAGTACTGGTTATAATACTTACATGTGCCCTCTACTAGCAAAGCAAATAATAATAATAGTAGATAAAGTCTTATATAAAATGTATGGGGGTCTCAATGTATGGGGGGCCTCATATACAATGTATGAGGGTTTCATATACAATGTATGGGGGTCTCATATACAATGTATGGGAGTCTCAATGTATGGGGGTCTCCATACAATGTATGGGGGGGCCTCATATACAATGAATGGGGGGTCTCAATGTATGGGGGGTCTAATATTTATCAAGTGTGGATTGAGGGTACTCAAGTGTGATGTGCGGGTCACCCAAGTCACAATGTGCATGGTTGGGGTCTCAAATACAATGTATGGGTTGGTTCTGTGTTCATTATACCAATGTTATGGTGTGCGGTCTCTCTCCATATGTGTGTGTATGTGGTGTGACCTGGTCTTAATAGTCCAGTGTATTGTGTGTGTGTCCGCATGTGTGACCACATCTACCTATGTCGTTGAATGGGTTGTGTGTATATAAAATGTTTCATGGGTGCTGTTGTATTTGTATTTACCCTGCGCCTGGGGCCCCCGTATACCACTGTTGTGTATGGGGTCGCGAATTCACAATGTCATGGGGGTGACATGTCACAATACCCAATTTTGGGGTCTCATTATACAAATGATTATGGGGGGTCTTCAATATACAATGTATGGGGGTCTCATACAATGTATATGTCTATTATCTGCTGCCATGAAGAGTTTATTGTCCGATTATTATTGTAGTTTTTTTTTTTTATTCCTACATTCACAATATATATCATTTCATTGATTATATAGCATGTCGTCTCCAGTTAGCATGTACGACACACCAACTCACAGGTATAGTTATTTAGACAGGGTAGAAGATTGGTAATATTACCTTGTTTCGATACCCTTGATAATGTGGTTGTGAGACATTTGTGAGATAAGCATATCATTTAAGTGCCCGGACATTCTATCAACTGCAAGATACACGCGTGGAGGGAGGGTCAAAGCCATGAATACTTGAGGTTTGATAAAGTTGTCTTCCCCTGAGCATTTTTGAGAACCATATATTGAGAAATTTATGCTTGTTTATGTATCATGTGAACCATCCCAAGATTTCTGAGCCAATATCCTCAAGTAAATTGTCTTTGTGTGATTGAGTTTGGGTGGGATGAAGATTTTCTCTAGAAATACTCTGTTATCTGTAGTTATTCATGGTGGATGAGTTACCATTGTATAAAATGACAATGCCTGGAACACCAAATGAGTAATACATGAAAAAAAAAAAAATGTATCTCCATTAAAAAAGATGTCAGGATTATTGGTCTTTTGTCATGAGAAGATCCATCAGATCACTTGTCTTGGCTTCACAAATACCAGAGCCATTAGTCCCCAAAGAAGAACAACTCCAGCGGCATTGAGGTATCAATATAGTATTTCAATATGCGTGTTCGAATTAATTAATTCATAGTTATTTAATAGAGAAATCAACACAGATTCCAACTCAGACGAGAGTTTATTAAACATTTGCCCTTCGCTACTCCACTGACACTCATCAGAACCTGATAATCCCAACCCAGGTCAGCCAAAAGTTTAATTAATTTACTCAATGCAAAATAACTGCTTTATCACTTTGTACGTCCGTAGAAATATGGGATGTGTCTCTATCAACTGAGAGAAGGGTCAGTAGCTCCATAGCTGATCTGTATAATAATAAAGATTGGATTTATCCTTTGTACTGTCCGATAGAAATATGGGAATGTGTCTCTATCACTGAGAGAGGGTCAGTAGCTCCATACTGATCTTGTAATATAATAAAGATTGGATTTATCACTTTGTACTGTCCGATATAAATATGGGAATGTGTCTCTATCACTGAGAGAAGGGTCAGTAGCTCCATAAATGATCTGTATAATATAATAAAGATTGGATTATCACTTGTACTGTCAGATAGAAATATGGAAGTGTGTGTTCTATCACTGAGAGAAGGGTCAGTAGGTCATAACTGATCTGTATAATTATAAAGATGGATTATCACTTTGGTACTGTTGTAGAAATATGGAAGTGTCTCTATCACTGAGAGAAGGGTCAGTACTCCATACTGATCTGTATAATATAATAAAGATTGGATTTATAAATTTGTTACTGTCCGTTAGGTCTGAGAGGCGACTGGACGGCCGTGTGGTCGCGCGTGTGAGTCAGAGGACCCGGCCCAGAGGGCGAGCGAACAGGCAAAATGGTTTGTAAGAGGCAGCGGGAGGAGAGGAGACAGAGCGGGAGGGAGGCGACGGACACGGCGCGGCAGGAGAGAACACAGGCCCAATGGGCGAGCAGACAGGACAAGGGGATAACCAAGCGGAGGAGATGAGTACAGATCAGGAGGGGACGACGGACCTCGCTCAGTGAAGAGACCACATTCCCATAAGTCTAGGGCGACACGACCAAGGAGAAAGCTCAAGCGGTTTATAATATACAGATCGTTGTTATGGAGCTACTGACCCTGTCTCTCAGGGAGAGAGACACTCCCCAGTAGTTTCTAGCAACATCGACAAAGTGAGAAAGACCAAACTCTGATTATATTATACAGATCACGTTTGAGCGCACTGACCCTCGTCTCAGGATAGAGACACAAGTCCCAATTTAGGTGGATCAGCCTACAAAGTGATAAATCCAATCTGAATGTATGTAGAAACAGACAGTGGAGCTACTGACCTTCCTCAGTGATCGAGACACTATTCCCATATTTCTATCAGACAGACAAAGTGATATTCCATCTTCTATTTTAATAACAGATCACTTATGGAGCTAACTGACCCTTCTCTCAGTGATAGAAAAGACACTTCCCTCCCATATTTCTATCGGACAGTACAGAAGTGATAAATCCAATCTTTATTATATTTAACAGTCAGTTAATGGACTACTGACCCTTCTCTCTCTCAGTTATAGACAGACACTTCCCCTATTGTTCTATCAGTACAGCATCAAAGTGTAATCCATTTATTATATTATACGATTTCACCGCTATTGAGCTACTGACCCTTCTCTCTCAGTGATAGAGACACTTCCCATATTTCATCGGACAGCATACAAAGTGATAAATCCCAATCTTTATTTGTATTATTCAGATCAGCTATGAGCTACTGACCCTTCTCTCAGTGATAGAGACACCTTCCCATATTTTCTATAGACAGAACAAAGTGATAACATCCCAATCTATCTTATTTAGATATACAGATCGTTATGAGCTACTTGAACCCTTCTCTCAGTGATAGAACACATTCCCTATTTCTATCATAGACAAAGTGATAAATCCAATCTTTATTATATATATTCAGATCATATAGCAGCTACTGACCCTTCTCTATTGATAGAGACCATCCCATATTTCTATCGGACAGTACAAAGTGAGCTATCCAATCTTTATTAATATACAGAGTCATGTTATAGAGCTACTAGCCTTCTCTCAGTGATAGAGACACATTCCCAAAATATTTCTATCGGACATACCAAAAGTGATAAATCCATCTTTTTATATTATTCACGATCAGTTTATAGCGACGACCCTTCTCTCTAGTGCTAGAGACCCTTCCCATATTTCTATCGGACAGTACAAAGTGATAAATCCAATCTTTATATATATAAATCAGTTTAGAGCTACTACTCGCTTCTCTCAGTGATAGTAGACACATTCCCTATTTTCTATCAGACATACAAAGTGGATAAATCCAATCTTATTATGATTTATCAGATCAGCTGACGAGCTAACTGACCCTTCCTCAGTATAGAGACAACATTCCCATATTTCTATCTGCAGTACAAGTGTAAATCCAATCTTTATTATATTATACAAGATATTTTTGGAGGCTACTGACCCCTTCTCTCAGTGATAGATCCACATTCCCATATTTCTATCAGACAGTACAAAGTGATAATCCAATCTCTATTATCATTATACAGATCAGTTATGAGAGCACTGACCTTCTCTCAGTGATAGAGACCACATTCCCATTTTCTTTATCAGACCGTACAAAGTGATAAATCCAATCTTTAATATAATTATAAGATCAGTTATGGAGCTACTGACCCTTCTCTCAGTGATAGAGACATTCCCATATTTCTATCAGACGTACAAAGTGATAAATCCAATCTTTATATATATTATACAGATCAGTTATGGAGCTACTGACCTTTCTCTCAGTGATAGACGACACATTCCCATTTTCTACAGAACGTACAAGTTAAATCCAATCTTTATTATTATAATACAGATCACGTTATTGAGCTATGACCTTCTCTCGGATAGAGACAACATTCCCATATTTTCTATGACAGTACAAGGGATAATCAATCTTTATGATATTATACAGATCAGTTAGGATCTACCTCGACCTTCTCTCAGTGATAGACGACACATTTCCCATATTTCTATCAGACCAGTGACAAAGTTAAAATCCAATCTTATTATATTATACAAGATCACGTATGTGGAGCTACTGACCTTCTCCTCAGTGATGAGACACTTCCCATATTTCTATCGACAGTAACAGAAGTGATAAATCCAATCTTTATTTATTATTAATACAGATCAGTTTTATGGAGCTACTGACCCTATCTCCCTCAGTGACTGAGAACACTTCCCATATTTTCTTATCAACAGACAAAGTTGATAATCCATCTTATTATATTAATTCATAGATCAGCTATGGAGCTAGCTGACCTTCTCTCAGTGATAGAGACACATTCCCCATATTTCTATCGGACAGTAACAAAGGGATTAAATCCATCTTTCTTATCTATACAGAATCAGTTTATGGTGACTTACTGACCCTTCTCTACAGTGAGTAGAGACCATTCCCATATTTCTATCAGACTGCCAAAGTGATAAATCCAATCTTTATTATTTATTCAGATTCAGCTAGGAGCTACTGACCCTTCTCTCGTGATAAGACACTTCCCATATTTCATTTGGACAGTCAACAGATGTATAACTCCAAGTCTTATTTATATTATAAAGATCATTAGGGAGCTACTGACCCCTTCTCTCCAGTGGATAGGACACATTCCCATGATTCATCGGACTACGCACAAAGTGATAAATCCAATCTTTATTTATATTTATCAGATCAGCTATGGGAGCTACTGACCCTTTCTCTAGTGCTAAGACAACATTCCCAATTTCGTATCGGACAAAAAAAAAAAAAAAAACAAAAAAAATTTGTTTTAATTGGACAGCAAGTATAATCCATTTTATGATATATACAGGATCATTTGGAGCTACTGACCCTGTCTCTTCTCATAGTGATAGAGAACTTCCCATATTTCTATCAGACAGTACAAAGTGATAAATCCATCTTTATTGATATGTTACAGATCAGTTATGGAGCTCACTGCCTTCTCTAGTGATAGAGACACATTCCCATATTTCTATTCGGACAGTACAAAGTGATAAATCCAATCTTTTATTATATTAACAAGGATCAGTTTATGAGGCTAACTGACCCTTCCTCAGTGATAGAGACACTTCCCCATATTCTATCATGACCGTAACAAAGTGATAATCAATCTTTATTTTATATTATACAATCAGCTATGGAGCTACTGAACCCTTCTCTCTTAGTGATAAGACACCATTCCCATTTCTATGGACAGTAACAAGTGATAAATCCAATCTTTATATATATTATAACAGTCGTTTAGGAGTCTACTGACTCCTTCCTCTCTCATCGTGAGAGAGCACCTTCCCATGATTTCTATCAGTACAGTACAAAGTGATAAATCCATCTTTATTATATTATACAGTCAGTTATGGAGCGACTGACCCTATCTCTCAGGATAGAGACACAATCCCAATTTCTATCGACAGTCACCAAGTGATCAAATCCAATCTTATCTATATTATACAGATCAGCTATGGAGCTAACCTGACACCCTTCTCTCAGTGATAGAGACACATTTCCCATATTTTCTATTGCGACATACAAAGTTGATACATCCAATCTTTATTATATTATACAGATCAGTTTATGGAGCTCTGACGCCTTTGTCCCTCAGTGATAGAGACACATTCCCATTTTCGTATCGGACAGTCCACAAAGTGATAATCCAATCTTTATTATATTATGTCAGATCAGTTCTATGAGGCTCCTGCCCTTCTCTCAGTGATAGAGACCCATTCCCAATATTTCTATCGGACAGTACAAGTGATAAATCCAATCTTTTATTATAATTATACAGATCAGTTATAGACGCTAACTTACCCTTCTCTCAGTGATAGAGACACCATTCCCATATTTCTATCGGACAGTACAAAGTGCTATCCAATCGTTTCTATATATTATACAGATCGTATGAGGCTTACCTGACCCTTCTCTATGGATAGAGCCACATTCCCATATTGTCTATATGGACAGTACAAAGTGATAAATCCAGATCTTTATTATATTTATCATATTCAGTCATGAGCTACTACCCCCTTCTCTCAGTGATAGAGACACATTCCCATATTTCTATCAGACAGTACAAAGTGAATAAATCCAATCTTATTATTTACTCAGATCATCTATAGATGCTACTGCCCTTTCTCTATGATAGACACATTCCCGATATTTTAATAGACAGTCCAAAGTGATAAATCCAATCTTTATTATATTATACATAGATCAGTTTATGGAGCTACTGCCCCTTCTCTCATGATCAAGACTTCCAATCACAAATTCAGTATATCCACTTATAATAGAAGTAAGCTATGGTGCCCCCAGTTGAGCACCGAATGTTACGACAGTACAAAGTGAGATCCGCTCTAGGTCTTATTACGTTCAGCTCTGGGGGGAGCATACGACCTGTGATAGTCTGCCGCAACGTACAGGGCAGGGTCACAAGTGATAGAACCTGCACCGTTAAATGTGAGCAACACGATCAAGTTAGAGCAAGCCGGCGGGTTCTTCAGGATAGAGACAGCAGGGAGCACTCCGGCGCGCAGAGCCAACTAATTGTCGTGTTTAAATAACAGGAAACATATGAGGGCAGGGTAAGGATCCAATTATTCATTATACAGGATGAGTAAGGGTAGGGGCTATGGTGGGTACCGGGCTTCATACGTCGTCGCAGGAAGAGAACATCCCCATATTCTTGGACGAGTAACGACAAGTGAGAAAGTCCAACGTTAGTATAATACAGATCGGTATGGGAGCTAACTACCTGTTCCTCGTAGGCTGCTGGTGCGCTAATGTGTATATGCAGACAACAAGTGTCCATCTTAGTTAGGGTTTCGAGCACTATGGACTACATGTTCTTCAGGAGAGACACAATCGGAATAAGAATTCTAGGTCGGAAGACGACCCGCTACAGAAGATACCAGTCCAGAGGTCTTTAAGTAAGGAAACCAGTCAGGGATGGACACGGAGCGCGGCTCCGTCCGCAGTGAAGAGACACAGACACTTCAAGTTCTACGGTACAGGACAAAGGTGATAAATCCAATCTGATATATTATACGATCAGTTTGGAAGCTACTGACCCTTCTCTCAGTGTAGAACACATTCCCCATATTTCTATCCGGACAGTACGCAATAGTGATAAATTCGCAATCTTTAGTTATATTACATGCAGTAGCGCTTATGGGCTACTGGACCCGTTCTCTCAGTATATGTAGGACGAGCTGTGTCCCAGTATTTCTATTGGACGGGACTATAAGTGGGATAATCCATCTTATTATATTATATCAGATCAGCTATGGAGCACTAGACCCTTCTCTCATTGTAGAGACACCTTCCCATATTTCTATGGACAGAACACAAGTGAAGCAATCCAATCTTCTTATATTATTTAGACAGATCAGCTTAGGGAGCTACTGACCCTTCTCTCATTCACACCATCAGCACAAGTTGATAATCATTTTTTTTGACAGAGACACGACCTCCATGCTGCCTTCCATATTATATTGGACAGTACAAAGTGACAAATCCCAATCTTTATTATATTATACAGATCAGTTTATGGGAGTCATCTGACCCTTCTCTCATGATAGAGACACTTCTCCATATATCGATCGGCACAGGTAACAAGTGATAATCCAATCTTTTAATCTATATATGTGACGACCTCACTTAAATGAGGGGGCTACTGACCCTTCTCTCAGGGATAGAGACCATGTCCCATATTTCAGCGGACAGTACAATGATAACCCAATCGTATTAGATAAACAGATCATGTAGGAGCTAACCTAGAACCCTTCTCTCAGTGATAGAGACCAGTTCCCAGTTCACATATCGACAGTACATGATAAATCGGAGGATCTGTAGTAGAGAGTCGGTTCCGATGGAGCTGATTGAGCTACTGCCCTTACTCTTAGATGACACTATGCCCGGATATGGGTTCGATTGGACAGTCAAAGTGATGAAAATCCAGTCTTTATTAATATGATCAGTTTAGAGACGACCTTCCAGTGAGAGAGACACATTTCAGTTTTTAGACAGTAACATGATACGTCCACAGTATAGGAACACAGACAGTTAACGCCCAGTATGTGAGTGACATCATATCCATCCTGATAGCAGATCAGTGAGACCTACCTGCGCCGCCAAACATCATCCCAGAGCTATCGACATACCATGATAAATCCATCTTTCATTATATTATCCAGATCAGTTATGGATTGGCTACTGACCCGGTTCTCTGCCTAGTGAAAGAGACACTCCCAATTTCTATCAGACGTACAGGAGTGATAAACCAATCTTTCGATATTATAGGGGGATTTACAGTATCCGGGGAGTTATTGGCTAGCTGTACCCTCTGCTCGGATCAGTGATAAACCACATTCCCATATTTTCTAGTCGAGACAGTTACAAGTGACTACCGGTCTTTATTTCAGAAAAAAAGAAGCATCACATCTGCTTACCCTCCCAGAGGACTTATATTGGAGCCAGTCAGTGAGATAATCAATCTTATATATTTATGGGATTATGGACTACGAGCGGCCCGTCTTCAAGTGATAGAGACACATCTCCATAGTTCATCAGCACAACTCAATACGGGGATAAACTCCAAGCGGAGTAAGTTGATATAGGATACGATAGTGTAGAGCGTGCTGACCCTATCTCCGGGCGTCATTGTGATAGAGAGTCACAATGTCCATATTTTCTATCACAGACATTACAAATGATAATCCAATCTCTATTATTTATACAGAGTCAGTGTATAGGCTACTGACCCTTCCTCGTATAGAGACACATTCCCATTTCTATCATAATACAAAGATATAATCATCTTTATTATATTATACGATCAGTTATGAGCTACTGACCCTTGCTCTCAATGATAGAGACACATTCCCAGATTTCTATCAGAACAGTCCAAAGTGAATAAGGTCCAATCTTTATTATATTATATCTGAACAGTTTATGGAGCTCCTGACCTTCTCCTTCAGTGATCGAGACACATTCCCATATTTTCTATAGACAGTACAAAGTGGATAAATCCAATCTTTATTATATTCATACATCAGTAAGGACTACTGACCCCTCTCTCTCAGTGATAGAGACCATTCCCATATTTCTATCAGAACAGATACAAAGTGATAATCCAATCTTTATTATATTAATACAGATCAGCTTATGGAGCTACTAGACCCTTCTCTCAGGGATAGTGTGAGACACATTCCCTAATTTCTAACGGACATACAAAGTGATAAATCCAATCTTATATATTTAACAAATCAGTTATATGGAGCTACTGACCTTCTCTCAGTGATAGAGACACATTCCCATATTTCTACAGACAGCACAAGTGATAATCCAATCTTTATTATATTATACAGATCAGCTTATGGAGCTACTGACCACCTTCTCTCAGTGATAGAGACACATTCCCTATTTTCTATCGACAGTACAAAGTGATAAATCCAATCTTTATTATATTATACAGATCAGTATGGAGCTACTGACCCTTCCTCAGTGATAGAGACACATTCCCATATTTCTAATCAGGACAGTACAAAGTGATAATCCAATCTTTATTATTATACAGATCATTGTATGGAGCTACTGACCCTTCTCCTCATGATAGAGACACATTCCCATATTTTCTATCGGACACGTTACACAGTGATAAAATGAACTGTTTTGCTTAAGCAAATTAGTGAAATATTTCGGTTTGGACCTGGGTTGAATTATTCACAACTGCTGATCTCAATGATGCGAGAGAAGAACAAATATTAACCAATACATCTGTCTGAGGATGGAAGTTGTGGTGAGTTTTCAGTTAAACTAAATAACGACATTAACAATTTTGAGGATATAAAAAAAAAACACCATTGAAGTAATTTTTCTGCTGAAGTTTATAATAGTTTGTGGAGTCGAATGCCAATATATTATAATCTATATGTTGTAAAAATGTTTTTTTCAAAAAGAACATTAATCTTTTCTTCCTTCGTCTATGGAAGATACTAACTTTAATTTTAAGGAATTTGTGTTGATTTTCTACGTCAGTTTATCGTTATAATACGAATTAACCCATATAATTTAACACCTGTACAGAGACCCGGATGTTTTTAGACAAATCTTAATCAGTTCAATACCAGGAGACAAATAATGCAAGACATTTTCTGCAGCAACGGGATGTTAATACAAAGACACACAAATATTGCCAGGAGGGACCGTTTATCAAGAGGTAATGACTATCCTCTATAACTGCACTGGAGATAACTTTTTACAAACCTTCCACTTCAAAGTTTCTCACCCATTCTCCCCGTGTGCACCTGCAGTAATTTTAATGTCTCACGCAACTTAATGAGATGCCCGTCTCAACGCCGTAATACATCCCACAACAAAAATCCCCCGGGGACAGGCCTTTATTATCAGAACAAGGTAAATATAGATTAACTAATACAGTCTGACATTGGTAGTTACTATTTAACATTATGATCGTGAGTTGTGTTATTTTACTCTCTAAAATAATGTGTATGTAACTTGACTGGCTCTTTTCTTAAGCACGCGATAGGAACCCGGTAGATCTCCAAATGTTTAAAAAACTGCTACTGCTGCTTCTCCCAGTATTCTCTACAAGCATTTCTGTAGTTCGGGAATTTTGGATTGTGTTTTTTAAAACATCTGGAGCTCTACTGGTTTTGCCTATCCTCCTTAAGGGAAAGTTAAAATTGTGGTATACACCATGCTATTTTCCGGCCTTATCAACGATATTGAAGTGTCATCCTATGTAATGTATGTATAGCTTATAAAGCGTAACGTGGGGACGCATTCTTACAGTCATAAAATACAATAAAGTCCATAACGTCATACAAGGGGATACATACATAGATAGTTGGTAAACATCCAGATATAAATTCCTAAATATATAAATAGACATTGTTAGAGCTTGGCCACAATAGGTAAGGAGGTTTCCCGCCCCTTCGGCTTACAATCTAATTAGGTGGGTAAACACACAGATACAATGATGGATGGGGATAAGTGCGGATTGAGACGTATGCAAGGGCAAATTAAACATATATACTGTGGCTGGTTACCATATAGGTAGGATGTAAGGTGTAGATTTATCATATATAGATATCTCGACTACCATATATTTGTGGCTGGTTACCGGATAGGTGATGTACGGGTAGAATGTTCATTATGATATTAGATACCATAGTACTGGTTCTTGTCGAATAGGTAGGATGTCAGGTAGATTATCACATTATAGATATCTAGATACCATATACTGTGCCTGGTTACCGTATAGGTAGGATGTAAGGGTATATTTATCATATTAGATATATAATATTATATACGGTGCTGGTTACCGGATCGGTAGGATGTAAGGGTAGATTTATCATATATAGATATATCGATACCATATTCTGTTGCTGGTTACCGTGTAGGAGGTGGATATTTAATGTTAGATTTTCATATATAGATATATAGATACCAATACTGTGCGGTTACCAGATAGGTGGATTGTAGGGTGATTTATCATATCTTAATATATAGATATTATCAATACTGTGCTGGTTACCGGATAGTAGGATGTCAGGTAGATTGTATCATATATAGATATATAGACACCATATACTTGCTGGTTACCGGATAGGTAGGATGTAAGGTCAGATTTTATCATATTAAGAATCATATATACATATCCTGCTGTGCTTGTTCCCATATAGGTATTATGTAAGGGTCGTTTTTATCAATATACAGAATATAGATACCTATCACTGTGCTGGTTACCGATAGGTAAGGATGTAAGGGTATGAGTTTATTCATATATCGATATATAGATACGCATATACTGTGCTGGGTTCCCGATAGTAGTGATGTAAGTTTAGATTTATCATATATAGAGATATAGATCCATATACTTGCTGGTTACCGGATGGTAGGGTGTATGGTAGAGTTATCATATATAGATAATAGATATCATATACTGCTTGTTACCGGATAGGTATGATTACGGGTAGATTTATCATATATAATATATATCGATCATATACCGTGCTGGTTACCGGATAGGGTAGGAATATCAGGGTAGATTATCTATATATATACTAGATACGTATACTGTGCTGGTTACCGGATCGGTAGGATTTAGAGTAGATTTATCATATTGATATATCGATACCATATACTGTCTGGTTACCGGATAGAGTGGGATTAATGGGTAGATTGATCTATATAGCTCAGTCATCGAATCGGCCATAATACTTTCTGGTTACCGGATAGGTAGATGTAAGGGTAGCTTTATTCATATATAGATATATAGATACCATTACTGTGCTGGTTACCGTATAGGTATGGATGTAAGGGTAGAGTTATCCATTAATAGCTATATAGATCCATATCTGTTCTGGTTACCGTATAGGTAGGATGTAGGGTAGATTTATCATATAAGATATATAGATCCGCAATACTTGTGCTGGTTCCGCATAGGGAGGATGTAAGGGTAGAATTTCTCCTATATAGATTATAGATACCATATACTGTGCTGGTACCGGATAGGTATGATGTAAGGGTAGAATTATCATCATAGATATATAGAGACCATATACTGTTGCTGGTTACCGATAGGTAGATGTAAAGTAGATTATCCGAATAGATATATAGGATATCATATACTGTACTGTTCCCGGGAATTTAGGTAGGATTAAGGGTAGCTTTATCATATCTAAGATCTATACATACCATTACTGTGCTGGTTACCGGATAGGTAGGATGTAAGGTACGTTTATCACTATATTATTATAGATACCATATACTGTGGCTGGTACCAGATAGATTTAATGGGATAACTGATTTTAATGTCTCACGCACTTATGAGATCCCTCTCACTCCGTAAATAATCCCCGGGTGAAAGGCTTAATTATCGAACAAGGTAAATATAGATTGACAAATAACATTCCTGACATTGGAGTTAATAGAAGCACCCCCCCCATTAGGATCAGTAGTTTGTGTTATTTTACTTCTCTAAAATAATGTTGTATTAACTTGACTGCGTTTTCTTAAATGCATCGATAGGCCAAAACACCGGTCGATCGCCCAAAGTTTAAAAAACTGGATACTCTCCAGTATTCCTCTACACGCTTCCGTGTTAGGGAATGTTTGATTGTAGTTGTTAAAACTCTGAGCTCTCAGGTTGCCTACCCCTGTCTTAAAGGGAAGGTTAAATTGGTAATACACCATGCTATATTTCGGCCTATCAATGATATTTAAGTGTACCTAGTTATGTAGTATAGCTTATAAAGCATACGTGGGGACGCATCGCTGTAGCCAGTCATAATCGAACCTCCATCAAGTCAATCAACGTCATACAGGGGGATAATACATAATAGTTGAGCCATGTAATATATAAATTCTAAATTATATAAATGAAGGTTAGAGCTTTGGCACAATAGGAGAAGGATGTTCCGCCCGTAAGCTTACAATCTATTAGGTGGGTAACACACAGATACAATGGAATTGGTATAAGTGCTGGAGTGAGACGTATGCGTGCATTAAAAACTAATCATATACTGTGCTGGGTCCAGATAGGTAGATGTAGATGGTCGATTTATCAGATAGGATATATAGATACCATATATTGTTCTGGTTACCGGATAGGTAGGGATGTAAGGGTAGATTATCATATCTAGATTCTAGATACCTATACGTGCTGTTCCGATAGTTAGATGTAAGGTGAGTGATCATATAGAGATATCTAGATACCATCTACTGGTGCTTGGTTTACCTGATAGGTAGGAGTTAAGGGTAGATTTTATCGTATATAAGATATATAGAGTACCAATCCTGTCTGGTTACGCATAGGTAGATGTAAGGGTAAGAATTTATCCTATATAGATATATAGAGCCCAGATACTGTGCTGGTTACCGGATAGGATGATTTAAGGGTAGAATTACAATATTAATATATAGAATACCATATAGGATGTATGATTAAGGTAGATTTATCAGATATGATATATGAATATCATATACTGTGGCGGGTTCCGGTAGGTAGATGTAAGGGTAATTTATCATATTAGAATACCATATACGTTAGCTCGTTCCGGGAGGTAAAACAAAAAACGAATCTAAAGGTAGATTTATCATATATAGATATATAGATACCTTACCTGTGCTGGTTAACCGGATAGGTAGTTATGTAGGGGAGATTTATCATGAAATAGATAAAGATTACCATATACTGTTATTACCTGTGCTTGGTTACCGGATGTAAGATGTAAGGGTAGATTTATCATATATAAATCATATATGTGCTGGTTACCGGATAGGTAAGGCATGTAAGGGTAGATTATCATTATAGATATTAGATACCAATATACTGTGCTGTTACCGGAGTAGGTAGGATGTAAGGTAGATTTATCCATATATAGTATATAGATACCATAATACTGTGCTGTTACCGATAGGTATGAGTAAGGGTAGATTTATCATATATGAGATATATGGAGATATCATTACGTACTGGTTACCGATAGGTATGAATGTAGGTTATATTTATCTTATAGATATTAGATACCATAGACTGTGCTGGTTACCGGATAGGTAGGATGTAGGGTAGCTTTATCCATAATATAGATAATAGATACATATACCGTGCTGTTTACAGGATAGTTAGATGTAAGTAGATTTATCAATATCTAGATCTATAGTATCATATACTGTGCTGTTTACCGTATTTAGGAGATGTAATGGTAATTTATCATATATAGATCTATAGATACCATATACTGTGCTGGTTACTGATAGGTAGGATTAAGGGAGATTTCTCATATATATATATATCTAGATACCATATACTGTGCGGGTTTTACCGGATAGTTGTATTTAAGGTAGATTTTTATCACTAATAGATATTTAAAAATCGATCTCATATACTGTGCTGGTTACTGGATAGGAGATGTAAGTAGATTTATCAGATATAGATTATAAGATACCATTACTGTCTGGTTCCCGATCGGTATGGATGTAAAGGTAGATTTATCATATATAGATATATAGATACCATATCCTATGCTGGTTTACCAGATAGGTAGGATTGTAGGGTAGTTTATCATATAACGATATAAGATATCATATACTGTGGCTGGTTACGTGATAGGTAGGAGTAAGGGTAATTTATCATATATATATTATATAATACCATATCTGTGCTGGTTTACCGATAGGTAGGGGATTGTAGGTAGATTAATCATATATAGACCTTATAAATATCATATCCCTGTGCTGGTTACTGATGGTAGGATTAGGTAGATTTAATCATATAATAGATCTATAGGATCATATACTGTTCCTGTTACCGATATGTATGATGTAAGGTAGATTTATCATATATAGATTATATAGATCCATATACTATGCTGGTTCCCAGATAGTATGATGTAAGGGTAGATTATCATATCTAATATATAGATATCATATACTGTAATGCTGGTTACTGGATACGGTAGGATGTAAGGGTATATTTATCATATATCGATATAGAGATATACCTATACTGTGCTGGTTACCGGATCGGTAGGATGTAAGTCAGATTTAATCCTATATAGATATCTAGATATCATATACTGTGCTGGTAACCTGATAGGTAGGATGAGGGTAGTATTTATCATATATAGATATATAGATATCATTCCTGTGCTGGTTACCGGATAAGGTAGGATGTAAGTGTAGATTTATCATATATAAATACGCATAATACTGTGCTGGTTACCAATAGGTAGATGTAAGGGTAGATTTATCATATATAGATATATAGATATCATACTACTGTACTGGTTACCGGATAGGTACGGAATGTCAGGGGTGATTTATCATATTAGATATGTAGATCCCATATACTGTGCTGGGTACCGGATAGTAGGATGTAAGGGTAGATTTTTTATCATATATAGTACCATTATCTGTGCTAGTTACCGGATAGAGTAGGATGTAAAGGTAGTTTATCATATATAATATATAGATACCATCACTGGTGCTGTTTACCGATAGGTATGATTAAGTGTATATTATCATATATAGACTACCATTAACTGTGCTATTTACCGGATGTAGGATGGTAGTAGATTTGTCAATATAGATATATAATAACCATATACTGTCTGGTTACCGATAGGTAGGATTAGTACGGGTATATTTATCTAAATAGATATCTAGATACCATATACTGTGCTGGTTACCGGATAGGTAGAGTGTAAGGGTAGCTTTATCATTCGAAAATACCCCTATACTGTGCTGGTTACCAGATAGGTCGGATGTCGGGTAGATTTTATCATACATGATATATATATACCACCATATAACTGTGCTGGTTACCGATAGGTAGAGAATGTACTGGTAGATTTATCAGATATAATACCATATCTGTGCTGGGTTACCAGATTCAGGTATGAGTGGGGTAATTTATCAATATAGATATAATAGATACCAATATACTGTGCTGGTTACGGATAGGTGGATGTAGGGTAGATTTCCATATTAGATTAAGATACCATATACTGTGCTGGTTACCGGATAGGTTGGATGTTAAGGGTAGATTTATATATATCAGATATCATCTACTGTGCTGTTACTGGATAGTGTCAGGATGTAAGGGTAGACTTATATCATATATGATATAATCGATACCATATACGTGCTTGTTTACCGGATATGGTAGGATGTAAGTGTAGATTTATCATATATAGAACATATAGCTACCATATACTGTGGCTGGTTCCAATAGTTATGATGTGGAGGTAGATTTAATTAACCTATATATATGATATCATATACTGTGCTGTTACCTCGGATAGGTAGGCATGATAGGGTAATTTAATCACTCTATAGATATCTAGATATCAATACTGTTATGTTACCAATAGGTCAGGATAGGGTAGATTTTATCATAACGATATATATACTACCACATATACTGTGCTGGTTACCAGATAGGTAGAATGTAAAGGTAATTTATCATAGAAATAGATAATATAAGATACCACCTACTTTCTGGTTCCCATATATGTAGGATGTCAGGGTAGATTTATCATATATGATTATACATACCATATACTGTGCCTGGTTTACCAGATAGGTAGGGATTAAGGGTAGATTATCATATATAGTATATCATATACTGTGCTGGTTACACAGATTAGGTGGATGTACGGGTATTTATCGATATAGATATATAGATATCATATACTGTTGCTGGTTACCAATAGTAGGATGTAAGGGTAGAGTTAACCATTTAGATATAGATACCATATACTGTGCTTGTTCCGGATAGGTTGGATGTAAGGTTAGATTTATCATATATAGATAATGATATCATATACTGTGCTAGTTACCAATAGGTAGGATGTAAGGGTAGATTTAGCTATTAGATTATATATATAACATAGAACTGTGGCTGGTACCGAATAGGTAGGATGTAGGGTAGATTTTCATCATATATAGATATATAATACAGTTACTGTGCCGTTACCAGATAGGTAGGATGTAAGGGTAGATTGTAATCATATATAGCTATATATATAACCATTACTGTGCTGGTTACCAGATAGGGTAGGGTGTAAGGGTAGATTTATCTATATAGATATATAGATATCATTTACTGTGCTGGTTACCAATAGGTAGGATGTAAGGGTAGATTTCTCATATATAGATATATATACCCATATACTGTGCTGGGTAGCCAGATAGGTAGGATGTAAGGGTAGATTTATCATATCGAGATATTATATATACCATATCCTGTGCTGGGGTACCAATAGTAGGATGTAAGGTTCGATTTAAACCTGCTAACTTGAGTTTCTTGATGTATGAATAGTAGAGGGAATAGAATTCCAGATGATGGGCGCCACAGGAGATGAATGTTTAAGGTTGAGAGGAAGCAGTAACAGTGGGGGGTCTGTTACAGGAGCTTGTTCGGTGCTGATGATTGGAGGGCACGGAGAGGACATATGGGGATACTAGAGAGAATTATAAGGCGGTGACCGCATAGCGAAGGGATTTAATGTTATGAGAAGGATTTATATACAATGTGCTGTTTAAACGGGGAGCCAGGTTGTTGTCCGGTACGAGGGATTTGGGATTCCGGTTTATTAAGCGTGAAACAATCCATGTGACAGAGTTAAGTATATACTGACGGGGGAGAGTTGAAACCTTACACTCAGTAAAGTAGTCGTTAAATAGTCCAGGCGGATAGGATGAGAGCATGTAAAGCAAATGGGTGGTTGGGATAAAAAAGAAACCTGCCGATTTTTTTCTATAGTTGGCAAATGAAAAAGGGCAGTTTTTGCAACATAGTTAATCTGGTTGAAAAGGATAGAAGGAAATCGTGCCGATTGGATAGGGGAATGGGGGGGATTGTCCAAACAGAGATGGAGAAAAGATGGACTGGGCCAGTTTAGGGGGCAAACGATCAGTTCAATTTTAAAATATTTCATTCTCGGCATCGTTGAGACATCCCGAGGAGATGTCAAGGAGGCAGTCTGAGCACGTGATTTGATGTCAGGTTAGCAGTAGGGGGTAAGACAATTAGACTTGTGTATCGTCTACATATAATGATACTTAAAGCCAAAAGACCTAATACCATCTCTAAGGAATATGTAGAAGAGGGAGAAACAATTAGGTCCAGAACGACCCCAGCGGGACCCCCACACCAAAGAAACTGGAGTAGAGGTGTTATTAGCAACGATACAAGTAAGTCCGGTCAGAGAGTAGAAATGAACCAGATGCCACATCAGTTCGGACTGCCCACAATAGTGAAGTATCTGCATTAGGAGAGAATTATCAACTGTCGAAAGCATAGGCGAGGTCAAGGAGGATAAGAATAGGTAAAGTGACCATTGGCCTTTGCACCTTCATTTATTCACCACCTTACACAGAGCCGTCCTCAATAGAATGCACAAGACGATCCAGCTTGCAAAGGTTCCAATAGGGTATGAGCATGAGGGCTTAGCGTACGGGAGAAGACCAATCGTTCTAGCAGTTTAGAGCCACGGTAAGGAAAGACGGGTGGTAGTTGGCTAAACAATAGGGGACTTGCGAGGGCCTTTTAAAGTATGGACTTACAATGGCATGCTTAAAAGATGGGAAAGTAAGAATTCCAGATCAAGGGAGGGCTTTGGGAATATGCGGGTGAGTATAGGGGGAAGCATGTGGATTCATATTGCTCATTAACATCCAGAGGCATGGGATTAGAGTACATGTCGTGAGTGGACTGATCAAGAAGCAGCACAAGATCTGCATGCGGATGGACTCCACTTTTATGTTGAAAGGAATGCGCAAAGTCTGGGACATTGCAGGGAAGGAGAGGGTCAGGGGGCTAGGGCGCAGAAGAGAGTTGAAGTGGAGAAAAACAGGGGGCGACGTGGGTTACGATTTTGTTGTTATTTGTAAGTTCCGATAGTAGTTCTGTTTTGCTAGCAGGAGCCCCAGCGAGACATTGCCGCATGAACTTGTAATTGAGACAATGCACCTTGTACGGTACTTTCTTCACCACGTTCTGCAGCACCATAACCCCGGCTTATGGAAAATGGAAGTGGGTTGAGCCACGGATGATGATTAGAGGTTCCTCGTCTGAGGAATGCAAGGGGCAAGAGTCTATTGTGTTTGTCATGAAGCAGTACATAGTAATTACAGCGAGTCCGCCATCAACTGTCAAATGGAGGTAGAGACTAGAGGACCGGGATGAGGGCGAATGCCGTAGATCGATGGATCTAGTATTTTCCGACAGACACATAAGAGTGAGAGAAAGGAGGAAGAAGATGGTTTTAGCCTGAAATGTGATAAATGGTGATCGGGCAAAAGTGGAAGGATTTAGTTGAAAAGACGAGACCTGGAGTAATTTAGTGAACACTAAGGTCCAGGCATGGCCATTCTTGTGGAGTACTAGCGTAGTCCATTGCTGAAGATCAAACGAGGAGGTTAATTGAGAAAGTGAGAGGCCAGGAAAGGAGGTGTTATCAATGTGACAGGTGAAGTCCCCCAGAATCAACAGAACAAGTCAGCATAGAGGAAAGAAAGTAAGCCAAGTCAGAAGGAATGCAGATGGAGACTTGTAGACTTCTCCGGGTACACACAGCTACTCGTAGGTACCAGGTATGCTATAGCTGAATTGAATGAGCCTCAAAGCTGTTAATAAAAGGTCAGGTGGGAGGTAATCTTAGTAAATCACAGGAGGAGGAAAGAAAAAGACCAACACCGAACAGATCAGTTATGGAGCTACTGACCCTTCTCTCAGTGATAGAGACATATTCCCATATTTCTATCATACAGTACAAAGTGATAAATCAAATCTTTATTATATTATACAGATCAGCTATGGAGCTACTGACCCTTCTCTCAGTGATAGAGACATTCCCATATTTCTATCGGACAGTACAAAGTGATAAATCCAATCTATCAGATCCAACCTTTATACCCTACCCAAAGGTCTGTATAACAGTTACATAGTAAATGAGTTATTGGAGGTGTATACAGACCTCCATCCCTCTAGTTCCAACCTTTATACCCTGTACAATTAAGTCTGTACAACCCAAAACAGTTACCTAGCACAGAGTATTGGAGGTTGTATAAAGACATCCATCCATCTAGTTCCAACCTTTTACCACTACCCATAATGTCTGTTAACAGTTACATAATAACCATAGTATTGGAGGTTTGTATACAGGACATCCATCATCTAGTCAACTAGTTGATAACCTACTACCCATAATGTCTGTACTAACAGTACATAGTAAACATAGTATTGGAGGTTGTATAAGACTACGCCAATCTAGTCTAAACCTTTATACCCTACCCATAATGTCTGATTACAGTTACATCGTACATAGTATTGGAGATGTATAAACGACATACATCCATATAGTCCAAGCCTTTATTACCCGTACCCATAATTGTATGTATTGTTATAAACAGTTTACATAGTAAACATAGTATTGGAGGTTTGTATAAAGACATCCATCCATCTAGTCCCAACCTTATACCCTACCCATAATGTCTGTATAACCCCCCCCAGTTACATAGTAACATTAGTATTGGAGTTGTATAAAGACATCCAATCATCTAGTCCAAACTTTATACCCTACCCATAATGTAGTTTAAACAGTTAATAAGTAACATTAGTATGGCGATTGTAATAAAGACATACATCCAGCTAGTCCAACTTTATACCCTACCCAGAATGTCTGTATAAAAGTACATAGTAACTAGTATGGAGGTTTTTATATAAGCATCCATCATTCTAGTCAACTTTAGCCCTACCCCTAATGTCTGTATAACAGTTACATAGTAACATAGTATTGAGGTTGTTAACGGGGACATTATTGTCAATCTAGTCTAACCTTGATACCTACCCATAATGTCTGATAACAGTTACATAGTAGTAACCTTTAGTATTGGAGGTTGTATTGAAAGACCATAAATCTATCTAGTCCAACCCTTTATACCCTACCAATATGTCTGGTATAAAACCGTTACATAGTAACATAGTATTGGAGGTTTTGTATTTATAAAGAACATATGATCCATCTAGTCCAAACCTTTTACCCACCATAATGTCTGTATAACAGTTACATAGTAACAAGTATTGGAGGTTGTTATAAAGACAATACGTCCATCTAGTTCAAACCTTTTATACCCTCCCATAATGTGTCTGTATACAGTTTACATAGTAACATAGTATTGGAAGGTTGGTTGTATAAAGACATACGTCCACTAGTTCCCACCTTTTTATAACCCTTACCCATAATGTCTGTATAAACAGTTAATAGTAACATGTATTGGAGGTTGTATATAGACAAGGTTCCATCTAGTCCAACCTTTTTTATACCACTATACCATAATGTCTGTATATCAGTACATAGTAAACATAGTATTGGAGGTTTGTATAAAGGACAATCCGCCAATCTAGTCCAACCTTTTTAGACCTACCATAATGTCTGGATAACGTTACCCATTAGTAACCATCGTATTGGAGTTGTAATAAAGACATACGTCCATCTACTAGTCCACCCTTTATACCCGTACCTAGTCTGTATTATAAACGAGTTACATAGATAACATATATTGGAGGTTGTATAAGAACATACGTCCATCTAGTCCAACCTTTATAACCATACCCATAATGCTGTATAACAGTTTACCATAGTAACATTTAGTATGGAGGTTTGTATTAAGACATATGTCATCTAGTCGTCCAACCTTTTATACCCTACCCATAATGTCTGTATAATCAGTTCCATAGTAACATAGTATTGGAGGTTGTATAAAGACATACGTCCATCTAGTCCAAACTTTATACCACTCCATAAATGTCTGTATAACAGTTACATTAGTAACATAAGTATGGAGGTGTTATAAAAGGACATACGGTCATCTAGTTCTAACCTTTATTACCCTACACCATATGTCGGTATAACAGTTACATAGTAAACATAGATTGGAGTTTGTATAAAGACATAACATCTATCAGTCCAACCTTATACCCTACCCCATAAGTCTGTATATTCAGTTAATAGTAACATAGTATTGGAGGTTGTATAAAGACATACGTCCATCTAGGTCGCCTGTTTTATACCCTACCCATAATGATGTATAACAGTTACATAGTACATGTATTGGAGGTTGCTATAAAGACATAACGTCAATCTAGTCAAACCTTTAACCCTACCCCTAATGTCTGTATAACAGTTACCATTTAGTAACATAGTATTGGAGGTTGATAAAGACATACGTCATCTAGTCCAACCTTTATACCCTACCCATAATGTCTGTATTTATAACAGTTACATTATAACATAGTTATTGGAGGTTTGTATATAAGACATCGGCCATCTGTTTAACAGTACATACGTAACATAAAGTATTGGGGTTGTATATATAAAGACATTACGTCCATCTCGGTCCAACCTTTTACACTCCCCATAAGGTCTCTGTATAACAGTTACATAGTAACATAGTATTGGAGGTTGTATAAAAGACATACGTCCTCAGTCCAACACCGTTATACCCACCCATAAGTCTGTATAACAAGTACATTAGCTAAACATAGTATGGAGGTGTATAAAGGGACATACGTCCATCCTAGCTAACCTTTATACCCTACCCATACTTGTCTGTACAACAGTTACATAGTAAATAGTATTGGAGGTGGTATAAAGACATACATCTATCTAGTCCAACTTTGATACCTACCCATAATGTCTGTATATCAGTTACATAGTAACATAGTATTGGAGGTTGTTTATATATAAAGACATATGTCCATCTAGTCAACACTTTACCCTAACCATAATGTCTATTATAACAGTTACATAGTAAAATAGTATTGGAGGTTGTATAAAGACATTCCGGCCATCTAGGTCCAACCTTTATACCCACTTACCCATAAGATATATAACAGTTACATTAGTAACATAGTATTGGAGGTTGTATAAAGACATACGTCCATCCTAGTCAACCTTTATACCCACCCATTAAGTCTGTATAACAGTTACATAGTAAACATAGTATATTGAGGTGAGATAAAGACTACGTCATCTAGTCAACCTTTAGTAACCCTACCCATAATGTCTGTATTATAAACAGTTTACATAGGAACATAGTATTGGAGGTTGTATAAAGAATACTCTATTAGTCCAACCTTTATACCCTACCATACTGTCTGTATATCAGTTACATAGGAACATAGTATTGGAGGTTGGAATAAAGACATTACGTCCATCTGAGTCAAACATTTGCTACCCTAACCCTAATGTCTGTATACAGTTACATAGTAACATAGTATGGAAGGTTTGATAAAGACATACGTCCAGCTAGTCCAACCTTTATTTACCCTACCATAAGTGTCTGCTATAAACAGTTACATTCGTACATAGTGTTGGAGGTTGTATAAGACATAACGGTCCATCTAGTCTAACCTTTATACCCTACACATTAAGGTCCGTTATATACAGTTACATTAGTAAATAGTATTGGAGGCTGTATAAAGAAATTAAGTTCCATCTAGTCCAACATTTATACCCTACCCAGATGTCGGTAGAACCAGTTACATAGTAACATAGTATGGAGGTTGTATAAAGACATCAGTTCATCAGTCCAACTTTTATTAACCTACCATTTTAAATGTACTGTTATAACAGTTACATAGTAAATAGTATGGAAGATTGTTTATAAAGACATACATCCATCTAGTCACTTTATACCCTTTACACATAATTTGTATAACAGTTTACATAGTAACCATAGATGGAGGTTTGTATAAAGACATCCATCCTCTACACTTGGAAATAGAGGTCTGATGATCAACAACGGGTTCTTAACCATCTATCCTAAGATGTGTTGTTACAGTTTTGTAGTTGACTAGAAGCAAAATGTAGGCAACCAGCATAGAGATCCCACAAATAGCAAAGCCAAACAGGCATTTGCCACCCTATCCAAAATGCCGTCGTAATTATAAAGTCACCAGTACAGGAAAAAATATTAAAGCACAATATGTACATTCAACACCGTTTTAAAATCCAAGCTAACGCTCGTATTTTTTAACACACACCCGCATAATTAACAATAACGATAGCAGTTATTAGTTTATGATTGTTGCAATATAAGCCCCTCACTGTTGTGGCTGTGCCGGTCCGACACCTTCTGCTTGGTCCGTGCATGTGGAAAAGGCACGGAAGACAAGCTGAAGGTAGCGAGGGAACGACGGACTTGGTACGTATATTAGAGGCCAAATTGAGCTATTTAGACCGTGGTAGATCTTGAGTTTGGGGGTTTTTGTTCGCCAGTAAAATTGTTTTGGGGGTAGACATACCCTTTAATTGTTAAAAGAGTGGAGGCAAAGCAAATGTACCTGTATTGTTGTAAGGGTCTAAGGGTAGTAGGGGATATCCAATAAAAATCCCGTAAATATGTTAGTGGGAATAATGATTCTAAACAATTAACTGTATAAGGAATAAAGAATGTCAAAGTGTTTCTCGGGCCTTCAGGGCCAAGTGATGGAGGAAAAAAATACAAGTAGTTCTTAATTTCTAAACTTCGTAAGACTATGAAGGAGAGATTCCAGATCATTTAACAGTTTAGAGCATGGCTTCTTCAAAGGATGTTTTCTAAACCTTAAAGATGTAAATCCTAAATTCTTTATTTGATGACTGTATTTACAGTTAGCGTGATTACTAAAAATGAATAAAATATAATCTTAATATAAATGATATGGGGGTGGTTTAAATTAAGTATCCACTTTTATACTATTGTGGCAATTTCATTGTTAGTTGTGGGTTATACCTTCATTTCAGGCATTAAAGAAATATAACTGCATTTTACAAGTATTTACAGTTTTACCAAATTGGAGAACATTATTTTGCTACCCCTTGTGATGTTCTTCATTCATCCAGTCATGGTACCTATCTGTTGTATTCATAGATCAACTGGACTTGAAGTTTAGTTCTTGACGACGTTTCGTCCTAGTCATCCGACTGGCTTTCTCAATTCTAATGATTGTAAAAGAATCTGTGGCAATTATGTACCCTGTGGAAATATCCCAATTATGCTATGTGATGTTATGATCTAAGTGGGATTTTCTAGGGTACATAATTGCCACAGATTTCTTGTACAAGTCATTCTGGAATTGAGGAAAGCCAGTCGATTGACTAGCGAAAACGTATTTCAGAAACTAAACGTCAAGACCCAGTTGAGTGATTCTAATTGAATACAACAGATATTTTGATTACACTCTGCTGGAAAAAAAAAAAAATTCTATATTATAGATTATAAATTAAAGGGCATGTCCACCTGGAAAAAACTTTTGATTATTATAACGTAGGTAGGCAGCTGCCCACCCCACAACCGCTGGAATATGATACTTTTAAAATATGTCACGATCTTTACTACAGCCCCTTATCCTCCACGACGTTCCTATCCAGCTCCCAGGGGGTGTGGGGGGGTCCCTATGCATGCCTCAGACCTTAATGAGATTGAGGCAAGAAACAGGCTGGGGTGAGTCCTGACAAGCTTCTATGGGGTTTATTTTTTTTTGAGTTTTTTAAATTTCAGTTTTGGGGAAGTGGACATGCCATCTTTTTTTAAACATTTTTGCCCTTTCGTCTTAAAACCCATGGTAACCTATAAAAATATCGGGTTAACGTTGGGTTTTAGAAGGCATTTTATTTTAGAGCACAAGCGCCACTTCCGAATGTTTTTTGGAAATAGCGATTGTGCTAACGATTTCAAAAACCTATACAGTAAGTTTGCGCTACCTATGTAAAAGCAAAAATAATGTACAGGGTGAGGGAGCATTAGTGGCGATCCTTACTTGCCAATAATGCCCAAAACTGACGGGAATCTTGTTTTTGTTAGTACTGTTTGTGGGATCGGGTAAGTTAATTAACGCGGAGCCAGTATTGGATATCCCTGATTGTGTCCCTTCACAATCCCCTTTATATTGGTATAGTTAGTTTGCTATGCACATTCTATTTTGGATAATAGTTAATATGAATCTATAGTTTAGAACTTATTGTGGCGTAATTATATCCCCACTATGCTTTTCTGACGAGAAATTTTTATTAGGTGAAGGCATGGATCTCTGCAGTGCACGAGACCCATATCATCTTGACTTTGCAAGGTGCACACATGGAGAATGGTCACTTGCCCTGCATTCTTTAGTCCTCATTAAAGTTGCAGTTTGAAGAAACATTCCCATTTGTTTATAATATTGATTTTGGTTTGGTCTATATTGTCTCACACAAAAAAATTACCATCCAAATATCTTGAACTTAATCTTGTCCTCTGGATAATTTAATAATGAATGGCTTTAATAAATATGCTTTGTTATTTCGTCAGTTAATCACATCATATGGGTATAGGAACTTTAATGTGTCAATGGTCTCGGTTTAAGGTCATCGCCATTAACCCATAGAAATAAATGCATTTATTCCCCATGTAGATTGAAAAAAGTATACCTGATCATATTTGGAATTTGTTCCCTTATTAATCCACCTATATAGGGACATATTTACCAGAGGAAAAAATCCCACAAATGGATTATTAATAACAGAGGCATGATTTCCAAATAATGTTTTTGTTCATGGGATTGATATTATCATTTGCATTATTAATCATCTTTAATGAAGACTCAACACAGATTCCCATCCCTCAGTACAGATAGTTTCTAACATTTGTTCTTCCTCATTCCCACTAATATCAGATGTGGATAATTCCAACCCAGGTCCAACCAAAATTTTCCTAATTTACGTTAATGCAAACTAAAGAATTGGATTTATAACTTTGTACTGTCCGATAGAAATATGGGAATGTGTCTCTATCACTGAGGAGAAGGGTCAGTAGCTCATAAATGATCTGTTATAATATAATAAAGATTGGTTTATCACTTGTGACTGTCCGATAGAAATATGGGAATGTGTCTCTATCACTGAGAGAAGGGTCAGTAGCTCTATAGCTGATCTGTATAATTAATAAAGAAATGGATTTATCACTTTGTATGTCAGATAGAAATATGGGAATGTGTCTCTATAAGGAGAAGGGTCAGTAGCTCCATAAACTGATCTGTAAATATAATAAGATTGGATTTATCACTTGTACTGTCTGATAGAAATATGGTGGGAATGTGTCTCTAATCACTGAGAGAAGGGTCAGTAGCTCATAAGTGATCTGTATAATATAACTAAAGATTGGAGTTATCACTTGTACTGTATCGATAGAAATATGGGAATTGTGTCTCTATCACTGAGAGAAGGGTCAGTAGCTCCATAGACTGATCTGTATAATATAATAAAGATGGAATTACCACTTGTACTGTATGATAGAAATATGGGAATGGGCGTCTCTAATGAGAGAAGGGTCAGTAGCTCCATAACTGATCTGTAAATTAATAAAGATTGGATTTATCACTTTTGTACTGTCCGATAGGAATATTGGAAATGGTCTCTATCACTGAGAGAAGGGTCAGTAGCTCCATAACTGATTTGTATATATATAATAAAGATTGGATTATCACTTGTTAAGTATGATGAAATATGGGGAATGTGTCTCTATCACTGAGGAGAAAGGGTCAGTAGCTCCATAACTGATCTGTATAAATAATATAAAGATTGGATATCACTTTGTACTGTCCAGATAGAAATATGGAAGTGTCTATCACTGAGAGAAGGGTCAGTAGCTCCATAGCTGATTCTGTATAATATAATAAAGATTGGATTTACAACTGTGTAGCTGTTGTAGAAAATATGGGAATGGTCTCTATCCGTCGAGAAGGGTCAGAGTAGCTCCATAACTGATCTGTTAATATAATAAGATTGGATTATCACTTGTGTTATGTTCCGATAGATAGAAATATGGGATATGGTCTCATCGCAACTGAGGAAGAAGGGTCCGTAGCTCCATAATGATATGTAGAATATAATAATATACAGATCAGCTATAGAGCTACTGACCCTTCTCTCAGTGATAGAGACACATTCCCTTATTTCTATCGGACAGTACAAAGTGATAAATACAATCTTTATTATATTATACAGATCAGTTATGGAGCTACTGACCCTTCTCTCAGTGATAGAGACACATTCCCATATTTCTATCGGACAGTACAAAGTGATAAATCCAATTATTTAGCATTAAGTAAATTAGTGAAATATTTTGGTTGGACCTGGGTTGGAATTATCACATCTAATGATATTAGTGGAGAAAGAGAAGAACAAATGTTAAGAAACTCTCTGTCTGAGGATGGAATCTGTGTTGAGTTCTCATTAAAGATGAATTATAATGCAAATGATAAATATTCAATCCATGACAAAAACATTATTTGGAAATCATCCTCTGTTATTATAATCATTTGTGGGATTTTTTCTCTGGAATATATGTCCTATATAGGTGGATTGATAAGGGAAACAAATTCCAATATGAATAAGGTATTACTTTTTTCATCTACATGGGGAGATAATGATTTATTTATGGGTTATGGCGATGACTTAACCGATACCATTTACACATTAAAGTCCCTATACCCATATGATGTGATTACTGAAGAATACAAAGCATATTTATTAAAGCATTCATTATTAAATT